>JAPTGZ010337028.1:0-12032 GCA_029814645.1 Fowleria isostigma | reverse complement strand
GTGGTGAGAGGCGGCGGGCTGGTGTGGGCTTGCTCATAGCCCCCCAGCTCAGCCGCCATGTGTTGGAGTTCACCCCGATGAACGAGAGGGTCGCGTCCCTGCGCCTTCGGTTCGGGGACAGGTGCCTCACCGTTGTATCGGCCTACGGGCCGAACAGCGGTGCAGAGTACCCGGCCTTTTTGGAGTCCCTGGGAGGGGTGCTAGACAGTGCTCCAACTGGCATTGTTCTCCTAGGGGACTTCAACGCCCATGTGGGCAACGACAGTGAGACCTGGAGGGGGGTGATTGGGATGAACGGCCTCCCCGGGAGCTCAGAGTAGAGCCGCTGCTCCTCCTCTGTTTCGGATGCCCCCTGGACGCCTCCCTGGGGAGGTGTTCAGGGCATGTCCCGTCAGGAGGAGACCTCGGGGAAGACCCAGGACACGCTGAAGAGACTATGTCTCTCGGCTGGCCTGGGAATGCCTCAGGGTCCCTCCTGAGGAGCTGGAAGAAGTGTCTGGGGAGAGGGAAGTCTGGGCATCCCTGCTTACACTGTTGCCTCCGCGACCCGGTCCCGGATAAGCGGAAGAAGATGAGATGAGATAAATAAAAGGAGCATCCCTGAAAGGCTCAGTTGTTCACAAGCAAGGATGGGGTGAGGTTCACCACGTTGTGAACAACTGCGAGAGCAAATAGTCCAACAGTTTAAAAACAATATTTGTCAATGTACAATTGCAAGGAATTTAGGGATTTGATCATTTACGGTCCATAACATCATCAGAAGATTCAGAGAATCTGGAGAAATTTCTGTACATAAGCGGCAAAACTGAAAACCAACTACCAATTGAATGCCCATGACCTACGACCCCTCAGGCAGCACTGCATTAAAAACCAGCATCATTGTGTAAAGGATATTAACACATGGGCTCAGGAACACTTCAGAAAACCTTATTTCAGCTAGACAATGAAAGATACATTCTGCACGTGTTACAACAGTGTGGCTTCATAGTAAAAGGGTGTGAGTATTGGACTGGCCTGCCAGCAGTCCACACCTGTCTCCCATTAAAAATGTGGAGACACTGAACTGTTGAGCAACTGAAGTTGTACATCAAGCAAGAATGGGAAAGAATTCCACCTATAAAGCTTCAACAATTAGTTCCCAAACACTTATTGAGTGTTGTTAAAAGGAAAGGTAATGTAACATAGTGATAGACCTGCCCCTGTCTCAAGTCTTTTGGAACGAGTTGCAGCCATCAAACTCAAAATGAGTGAATATATTCAAAACACAAAGTTTATCAGTTTAAACATTAAATATCTTGCCTTTGTAGTGTATTTAATTGGATATAGGTTGAAAAGCACCTGTAAACTAGGGGTTCCCAAAGTGGGGGTTGCGAGATGCCAATGGGAGGATTGCAAAAGGATTTCAGAACCCTCTTGATATGGCCTCTGAAATAATTATGATGGATCAATGACAGTGTTTTAGCACCTGAAAATTGTAATTAAGACTGCTATATATAACAAAAGGAACACAGGAAATGTTTTTGCTTTACAAGTAAGAAATGGTGACAACAACTCGCCAATGACAAACAGGTTCAACATCTGTTGAGGAACAAACATCTACAGGTTTGACTAATGGAATTAATAAAAATAAACATAAAAAGGCCAATAAATGTTGTAAAATAGACACATTAACCTCAATAAACATTATACTACAGTATCATTTCAATTGTATCATGGTTTTCAGCTGTTCTGTTTTTTTGTGTTGTTACGTCCATGTTTGAACACATTCATACTTTTTTTTTTAATTTTTTATTTTAGTCACCTCGGGGATAGTGGGGGTCCCCAGTCTCCAGCACCCTTATTTTGGGGGTCGCGAGTTGAAAAGTTTGGGAACTCCTGTTGTAAATCCTTGTATTCTGTTTTTATTTACGTTTTACACAACATCCCAACTTCATTGGAATTGGGGTTTGCATGTAACACCAATGACAAAGAAACGGCATGCTAATTCTTTAAATGTATAAAAATAATTAGAAAAATTTAAGCTCTACTTATTGTGGATTCATGAGGAAGTTTGTTATTGTTGTTAAACATGTAAGGATGTAAGAAGGAGTGCATTTCAGCAGATTAGTATCACCCACATTCCACCTTTTCTGTAGAATGACCCATTTATCTAATATTACCATACTCACCAGGGATGCTCATTATTTTACAAAATCCATCCACGTTTCCTGTGCAGAAAAACTTCAATGACTCTGTCATAGAGGTGTTCTGTGCATTTCAGTTCCATCAAAAAATTATTTTCTATTTTCTAAGCCATGGAGGCCAAGGTTGTGAGTCACCTCTGTCTAGTCTTATTCCTAGCTTAAGTTTCTATTCTCAAGGGCAGAGAATGTCCTAGCTAGCTATCATCAGGGTTGGCTGACCTCTCCTCACAATACTCAGCTTTTTTGGAAAAGTCTGCCTTGAAAATGGACCTTTAAGTTTGTCCATGACCAAATAATTTTCCTGTCCTCCATCAGTCATTATGGGTGTAAAGAATTCTACTTCAAATGTATTAATAGATCAATTTGAATTGGCTTAATTAGCATGAATCAAAAAGAATATTGCCAAAGCTACATCACATAACTTTACTTTTACAATCCAATCAGAGGAAGGAAAAATGAGGACATTGTGGGTGAGCTAGCTGGCCCCACCAGGTGAAATCAAGCTCTGATTGGTTAAAGAAACAGCCCTGATGCTACACAGTTCAAGTTGCGTGAGCCAGCACTACTGACTTTGAAGACCAAGGACAGATTAGATTAACCCTGGCAACACACTCAGACTGAAATCTGATTGAACAAAATATCTTACATCCACATACACGTACTGGAAATAGTAGAGCCAAGAGAGACACTAAGAGATGAAGACAACAGTCTAATAGAAATAAATTAATGGAACAAATATTAGAATTTAAGCTGTTTGTTTCCTTTATGTTGTTTTCTTTCAGCTGCAGTCATTGTGTGTTGAACATTATTTTTGTGTTGTGTGTTGTGTTGTGATCATTTCATCATTTTTTATGCAATGTGATGTCACTGAGGGTTTTTATTTATTTATTTGCTTTTTTTTAAAAATACAGGGTGTCCCAAGAAAACACGCAACAGTTAGAAAAGTTGTGATTGTGGGGAAATCAAATATTATAGCCATTTAAAATTGGTATTACTAGATGCGCCAGAACATCAACTTCATTTAGATACCAGTTACATCTTGGTGTAGTTCTGGATCACTACACAATCATTGTTTGACTGAGATGATGTCAAATGTCAATTACTGCATGTTTCAATCCATGAATAGCAGCTGTGGATTCCGTCCAACTTCATCAACTTCTACCTCAATACGGTTTCGCAATTCAACAAGGTTTGCAGGTGGTGTTGTGAAAACCCTGTCCTTCAAGTGACCCCAAAAAGAAGTCCAAAGGAGTCAGGTCAGGAGAGCGTGGTGGCCACAAGACCTCCTCATTTAGCGTCACAACCCTGTTATCAAAAAGTTCATGCAGTCTTTCATGAACCATTATCCATCGATGGGGAGATGGCACCATCCTGTGCCCACCACACATTTCAAAAAGTATCCCAAGGTGAGTTGAGCAGTTGCTGATATGCAGAGCCAGGATCAGGAATGTCTGAGCAGAGGTGGTGGACATGTGGAGGGAGCTGAACAGTCGCCCTGTAGGGAGGTCTTCAGATACATGAATAGGCAGGGCCATATGTGACTTTTTCTTTTACATTTTTATAAACAGTGCTAAAAGTGCCATCAGTGTTAAGTTTTCTTTCAGTTGAGACATTATCTGTGTTTGTTATTGTTAATAAACTAGTCTGAAGTCATGGAAGTGTTCATTATTCATGGATTGAAATGTCCAGCTATTGCCATTTGACATCACCTCAGTCAAACAATGATTGTGCAGTAATCTGTAACCGTACCAAGATGTAACTGGTATCAAAATGAAGCTGATGTTCTGGTGCATCTAGCAATACCAATTTTCTATGATTATGATATTTGGTTTTCCCACATACATGCTTTTCTGAACTGTTGCGTTTTTTTCTGGAACACCCTGTATACTGACAGAAAGGTATACAGCCAGATTGGTCTTTTAATTCAGCATTAAAAGTTAATGTATCATAGTGACTGATCACTTAGTGCCAGATATCCAAAGGTAATCATTTATTATAATAAATGCAGACATGATTCATTCTTTCTCATCCAGATGAACCATTCATCTGGATAAGAAAGGATGCCTTAAAAGCTTACGGTTCTGGGATTGAATGCAGAAGATGTCATATTTGGTCTCTTTCTGGACAGATGACTGTAGCTCTGAGTAGCCATCGACTGTACTCCTTAAAGAGTAGGACGCCACATCACGGCTGCACAACCGATCACTTGCACTGCAAACACACAAGTACATATACACAGTAACACAATGAACATCACCGCCGCCTGGCAGGACACATCATCATGGAAATGTGATGGAAGTTCTTGGAAGTAAAGTTTACTATTTTCAGGTTTCCTTCCTCCTCTGTGACAATCAACTGAATATCCTTGGCATTTTTGAATTCTGAATGAACAAAATCTTTTGAGGAAATCATCTTAAATTTTGTGAAATGTTTTCTCACCACTTTCTGAATTTCCATAGACCAAACAAGTAATTAGTTAATTAACAAAATCAAACTGTAAAAATTTGATGTTTCCTTTGAGGTACATTTCTTAAATTGTGTTATCATAATTGAAGTTAACTTAATATGATTTAATTGTAAATTTGGATATGGAGATGAAATTTTATCATTGTAGTGTTAAATGTTCTACTTTTACATTTCTGTTTTGGTCTTGGTAAGTAGGCTAATTGTCATATTCTGACAATGAAAAAACAAATAAAATCAAAAATAACTTCAATACTACAATTCATACTTTTTGTTGTTTACATATTATTGGACAAAAACTCAAATTGTCTTCACTTTGTTCATTAATGCGGTGCAGTTTTAAATAAACAAAAGGAAACTACATCACAAAGAGACTGCAGATGTGCTCTTGCAAATCAAGGTGTTTTTGATGAATAAGTTCTGATGGATGAGGAGTAAACCAGGGACTGAGGCGATTTTTTACTCAAACAGTCTGATTTACTAAAGGTTTGCGTGTGTATAAACATATGTAAATTGACTGCACGCAAAAGCACGTTGAAGCTGATCTATTAACAGGACGCACTGAGGGTTGTGTCTCTCAAATGGGCAAAATAGCTCATGCAACCGATTTAGCATGTTTGCCTTGATGAACATGCAATATGGGTATTTCTGCCAGAACGTGCAAAACTATTGGAAGGAGTAGATGCAAATATTTTGTTGGTGCGCAGAAAGTGATATCCCAAATCCGATGCTGATTGCTGTGGCTGATTTTGCATCTATATCACATCTGAAGGGCAGGTTTTAACTGGCCCAGCTTTGTGTAAAACTGGCTGCAGTTGTTATGGCGAGGAGGCGGCATAGGCCCAACCAGTCTTTACTACTCATGTCAACATTATTGGAATGATGGAGGAAAAAATAATGGAGATGTATTGCCTATACAGCAATGCCATTTTAGAACTTCTAGATAAGCTAGGGGATGATTTATGGCCAGTCACAAGGACAGACCTGCAAATTCAAAGAAGCTGAAAAAGGTGACTAAACCCAACTAAAACTAAATCGCCACCTGGTACAACATGTAGCATGCTATTATTTTTACTCCCATTAACTACTAAAACTAAATAAAG
Organism: Fowleria isostigma; assembly: GCA_029814645.1. Classification (NCBI taxonomy): domain Eukaryota; kingdom Metazoa; phylum Chordata; class Actinopteri; order Kurtiformes; family Apogonidae; genus Fowleria; species Fowleria isostigma. The sequence goes on along the minus strand of JAPTGZ010337028.1, from coordinate 6,283 downwards.
TGAAATTGATTGTAGTACATGATAAATGAACAGCAGGACTGTCCAGAAAAACTTCACTACTGCTTAAAGGGTATGTTTAATATATAGAGATGTATACATTATTTTCCCCCCTTTAGATATGTGTATTAGTATGGGGTATAGTTAGCATAGGTGGGTAAACTAAGTACAGCTTGAATGCAAATTCATCAAGTAATAGTAATAGTTGCAGTAATGCAAATACTAGTGTGTATGCAGAAACTCATCAAGCTGATCACAACAAATCCATCTGATAACATGTAGATTGGAATTGACAACATTTACTGACTACAACAGAGTAACACAGCATGTAAACTAATTATTATACACCCATTCACATTTATTTGACAAAATGATATCAACCAGATACACAAAGTTAGCACATAACTGACTGTTATAGTGATCCCAATAATATGGAAATCAACTCAATTAATATTTACAATTTTCTTTTGAAAGTCTGCATGGGGTAAATTCAGTACAACAGGTTTCACAATTGAATGTTTACATTAAAAAGAATGCAGTTGCAAATTCAGTTCAGTTCAGTTTAATGCCTGATAGTTTGGAGCATGCGCATAATTCTTAAGGGGGGGGAGGGTAAAGAAAATATGGGGACAAAAATTGTTTGTGTCAGCTGCCAAAACACTCGTGCAATGCATTTTATCAATGTCACTGAAGATTCTGAAAATCCATATTGAGTGGGTTCAGAGAGGGAAAAAAAAAAGCTCTTCAGATTTAGACGATCCACATGATGGCCAAATTTGAGTTCAAAATGGTGAATTTCACCGAAAGGTGACTAGTTTGCAGGAGGAGTCATGCAATACCTTCTACGGTAAAACTCCTCGCAATGTTACATTTTTGTGCTTCTGGATCATTCTGGCGCAATGTAGCCAGTAGTGCTGGTGCATCCCGGAGCAGTTTCTCCAGTGTACTGTCTGGATGATAACAACCAGTAGTGCACACAAAATCCTCATTTAAATAGAACAGCCTCCAAGAATTTGCACCTGTTGTGATTTGCACAGGCAATCTTAGTTGATTATTCGTGAAACGAAAATCAATAATACATGCACTTTTTAGCGCGAGCAAGCAAATTTGCGCCTGTTATTTGCGATCTTAGTGAATCAGGTCCTGAGTTTCTTAAAAGGTGCATGTTTGTTGAGAACAGCAGTAAACGAAGTTCTTAAGTGAGACCAGGCATCTTCAATGCCAAGAATGAGACTTATTCTATGCCACTGTGAGTGCTAGATTGTAACAGGAAAATCTGTTTATTAAAGTGCCTCAACAGATGTTTGAAAACAATCAGTGGTGGGTGTCTTGAGGTAGAGCCTTTGTGAACACAAGCTTTGCTACAGTGGTCACTAAAAGGCTTTGACAGAACCCTCCAGACATGTACCTGTCAGGTCTATTGGTGAGTAGGACATCAATCAGCATGCCAAAGTTTACCCCACAATAATCAGAAAAGTTAACTGTTATTTGTACTGCAGAAACTTACTGTTGGTTCATGGAAAACGTGATTTGCCTGGAGTGACTGAGGAGTATTTTTCTGTTGTAAACATGTCAATGAGGATCATAAAGCTGTGGAACTCACCTGACACTGTGGACGGAGCAGCCCGTGAACAGAGCTACCTCTTCACCACACTGTCTGTCACAGCAACAGTTGACATCACACACATCCTGGTGGTTGTCACAGGGACACAAGTTCACAACTGACACAAACACACAAACAGAGGAAGGCCCAAGTTAGAAATACATCCACAATTAAGTCTGGGTATACACAAGATGTCTCAGTATGTTGCTCTCTTTACTTAATTTTACTCATGTATAATGTTGAACAAATACTTCATTCATATCATTTTACTAGTTTTGAATGGTCTTCCTCTGAAATGCTCTGATGTGTGGGATTACCCTAACCCTAAGTGTTGGTCATGTAATGATCATAAAGAAGAAAAGTTTCCAATTAGAGACATATAGATAAAAAAGACAAAGTCTGTGTGTGAGAGGACCTTCTTTGTGTCATCTTGTGACAGATCATTGTGGCAGTAGATTTGTTTGTTATTTGTCCCTAAAATGAGTCCAGGGTACTCCAGTGTTATTACATTGACAAAAAACACACACACCCCAGAGTGATCCCATGCCCCCCCTACTTGCTAATAGAAAATATGTAGGTAGTGACGCTTATAATATTAACATAACAGGTTTGAGATTTTCCACGGTCCTATCAACTAACATAAGTTTTCATGAGTTTTTCAAGTAAATCCAGGACATGGACTGACCCACTGCATACTGTACATGTATTTATGTAGCCTGTGTTTAGTTGTAATGTTTACATGTCCTTACATTGTACCATGGGGTTAGTGTAGTATGCAAATACATGTTGGCATAACTGCTGGCTACAACCACCTGTCAGTCCTTAATGACGCCATGCCCTTAGGTTTAAGGAATAATGTTATTTTGTTGCTGAATGCAATTTCTAACTTGAGTATTTAGTTGTTTAACAAACTTAAATACATACACCTGGGCACTGGGCAATCTGGATACAGTAAACTGACCCACTAACTGGACACATCTATGTGACCATTAAACCAAACTGCAAACTGGCCAATACCCCTCTTGCAACATCCATACACCCATACAATGACCAAATCTGTATGACTTACTACAGCTCAAAGTGCAATATCTTTTTTAATATATTCCCAAGTGCAATATCTGGCTAACACTGTTCACCCTGTCACACTCATATTGTAAATTTTAACTAGTGCTTATCATGTTCGGTACTTATTCCAGTAACTCGCACTTATTTATCAAAATCTTGGTACTTATTGCTTATTTTTGGTTTTTACTGCTTATTTATTACTTATTTCATTGTTAAATTTCGATCCCTATTTATTTCCAACTGCTGTACTTGTGTGAGGAGCAATTGTAATGCTAAATTTCCCCCTGGAGATTCATATAGTATTTCTGATTCTGATTTGTTAGGCACTGGAATTGCTCTACACAAAATGTAATTTGTTTTTAAAAAAATTATTGCCGCATTAATTATACGAGCCATGTTTTGTTTTGTTTTTTAGTTCATAAACTGACTAGTCAACTGGTCGTTACAGTCGTCGATTACTAGTCGGCTATTAAAAAAGCCCTAATATCTGCCGTGTGTATGTATAGGCTACGGGCTGGCTTAAGACTGAGTAAAAACTATCTAACTAAAGAAACCTCAGATTTCTAAGACTGAGTTTAAAGTGAACGTCCATTAGATTAAATATTACACATTATAGGCTGTTATTTACATCCGCATTATTGTTGGTACCGATACAGATGTAGAGTTACTTTACATCTTCATTTGCTTCATTTTATTGGCGTGTTGTTGTTGTTTATTTATTTTACCGTCGGTGACTGATGACAGCAGGCGGCCGGAGACGGGCAGTGGCTCGGCGGGCGGACTCGGAACCGGCGCCTCTGCGGTGCTGGAGCTCGGTGTGGAGGTTGTGGACCAAAACGGTGTGGACTTCGTGGTTGTGAAATCATCCGTAAAATTATAAGTGTCATTCTGGTCAGCAAATACAGTCGTATTAAAGTCGTAGCTCGTAGTATTTTCAGTAGCGTCCATATCGGATAACCAGAGAATGTGTAAAAGCACAGAGCAGAACACTGATGCAGGCGCCATCTTTGTTTGGTCGTTGCTATGGTTCTTCAGGACTCCTATTTCCAGGGCATTTCGCCCGGGGCGGGGTTACGCTACGTCATTATTGTGTCGATGAATGCAGACACATAAACCAGACAATACCAAATAAATTCTGTAAATAAATCTGTATTACGAATAACATTAAAATAATAATCTCAAAATCTTACCTAACATATATCCTACAATGCTATTATGTCTAGATTTTCTGACATAAATGAAATGTGTAATTTCTGTAACCCTAATCCTGAAACAACTTTACACATTTGCTTTCACTGTGTGCATTCTTCTAATTTTTGGTGTAGAATTAGGCCGTTTTCCACTACAGGAACTTTTGCAGGAACTTTGAGCATAACCCTGAACTTCGAAAAGCCCTGGTGCGTTTCCATCTAAAATTACCCGGGTATGGTAGTGAATCCACACAAGCTTCGTCTTTTAATAATTTGGAAAATGGATCAGAAGAGAAGCTACGACCAGTGGACGGGCGATGCACTCCAGGCTCTAACGAGCGGATTTATGGAGGAGGACATTAAGAGGCGCACAGCAGAAGGACCCGGAGCATAAGATGTTTAATATTATCATATTAACACAAGGCATCAGCACACATGACCAAGAAACAGCAACAGACCAGTGACCGAAGACACAGATATTCACTATACAGTTCATTACATGTTTTAACTGTAGTCAGTGGTACAACGGCCAGAAGTGGAGTTAAGCTAATGCTAACAGTAAACAGTCCGTTGTCGCCAGAGGCTGAACACTCATTTATATGTGATTTCCAGCTGAACCGGGACCGGACAGATCAGATCCAGACCAGCTGTGTGTCCGGACTGGTCCAGAACAAACCATCCACATGTTTATTTAACACGTTTAATCTCGAGGTATCTTGTGTTTTCTATTGCAATTTATATATATTTTTTAAAAATTCTAACCTAATTATCTGTTCATTTACAAGGCATCCAGATATGAGCATAAGTACTTTTTAAGGTATATGTCAGGGGTCATTAACTAAAATTCAGAGGCCCAGTTAGGGAAAATGTATTAAGCTTAAGGTCCGGAACATCATGTCTAATTTGAGTTCGTGTGATGTGGATCTGGTTGCAATTTTAGGGACTTGTTGCGCTGATAAAACATAATTGTTTTTCCTTTAATGCTGTTAATTTTATTTGAAAAACAAGCACATAATAGAAGTAAAACTGGAAAGTAGAATTTGACTGTCATTTTAAAGCTTAATTAAAAATACTCCATAAATTGGTAATCAAAATAGCATATAAAGTGCTTTAACTGTCTCAACCAGCCTTTTCTGGTTGATGATGCTGACATCGGTATATGTTTTTTTGTTACAAATCTCTTTTTGTTTTCATTCAAATAAAGTTTCAGCCACTGCATTCATACACTCCTTGACCACTAAATGTTTGTGTTGACCTAAAATCCATGCAATTCTGAGGGAGCATTCATGAGCACGTTGTTGGACAGTGAATAAATGTGCCAAGATCCGGGTGGATCTCTCAGACTGTTGATCTGTGACCTCAGATCAGATGCAAGTGGGAATGTTGGCTCAAAATCTTTGTGATTAGTCTCAGTGGCGTTTCACATTTCCACTCTTAATGAGAGCAACGGTCTCAGAGCATATCAGGCACAGTGGCTTTGTGCTCCCAGACGGAACAATGAACATGAATGAGTCTGTCCAGGGTTGAAGGCTCTGTTTTTGCTGTCCACTTTTCTCTTCTTTGACAGCGCCATTTTCGTTGTTTCTGTAGCTCACCCTTTCCATGCGTCTGCAGCTAGACCCATTTCTTTTTTTGCGTCCGTGAATCTCTCTGATAGCTCACTCGTCTTTTCGTCTACTCTCTGTCTTCCTTTCCTCTCTTTTCTCTTTCTGTCTTTCTTCTTTCTCTCGTCTGTCCCTCAAACGAATGCAGCGCTTCAGCTTTTACCGACTGGAATGCTGAGTACAGTCACGTGAGATGGCTTTACTCGCATGCATTTCCGGATCTGCAGCCAGTACCGTAAACCCCAGAATAGCTGCGCCGATTAAAAATAGAAGCGCGCCGTCAAATTTAAAGGTTCCTTACAATCTAATGATTTTAGCTCCGGGTCCGTATTGGATGGTGTCCGGACCCGGACCGCCAGTTAGTGACCCCTGGTATATGCAATAGAATTAAATGCAGTCATCTGGGTAAATGTGTGTAAATTTAAGGTTGAACCTGGACTATATCTATAAAACAATACAAATGAATAAAGGACCATCCATCACACTGAACGATGGACCAGATCTAGTTTAATGACAGATGTTGAAAATACATGTAACATTTTAAAATAAAAAATAAGCATATATAATGATAGTTAACTTCACCTAAAAGGTATTCAGATGGATTAAATGATTCAACAACCAGTAAACATTTAACCAAAACGTCCACTTACAGTACTGTGTAATTTTTTATTGTACTAGAGCCGGGTTTATGAATGTACCTGGTACATGTTAAGATAAAACCTGTTTGAATACTGGGACACATTTATGGGGCTGATAGATAGATAGATAGATAGATAGATAGATAGATAGATAGATAGATAGATAGATAGATAGATAGATAGATA
>JAPTGZ010337005.1:0-12034 GCA_029814645.1 Fowleria isostigma | reverse complement strand
CACACACACACACACACACACACACACACACACACACACACACACACACACACACACACACACACAGAACATATAATCAACCGCCTAATGCAGTAAAAATAAATCAAATAAATCAACTGCTACACATTTAAACTCACTCTCCAGACTATATCTGTCACAGACATATTTAATATTATTAATATTCTTTCAGTATCATGTCCACTGTTTAAAGAAAAACAGTCTTAATGTCTTTTTGAAAACATTTTCTATTATTTTCCTCAACATAAACGCTGGCGTGCGTTCAACCATGAACCCATAATAATAAACAGTTTTATGTGATTTATTCTCCTTAAAGTCAGGACTCAGTCGACCTGGTCTGTTTTTACAATAACTATGTTGGTCGGTAAAAAGTGACAGTTTTATGTAATTAATTTCTGTAGTTTTTGTCGGTATAATATTATGAATAAATGATAAAGAATATTCCAATCTGTGTTTTATAACCATGTAAACCGGTGCGTCTATTAGTTTATCATTTATACATATTTATTTTAACGAACAGATCAGAGTGAATCTATTAATATAAACATTTAATAACTGACACAGTATTTGTACAATTACACTTAAAACGTTTCATGTTCGTATTTTCTTTGTGTTTTTCATGTTTTTGTGAAATGAAAGTCTGTTTTAGTGTAAATACAAGAACATTACATAAAAACATTGACCTTTATAAAGACAGACATTTGTATTTGTGAGTATTTTTGGGTTATTGTGACGGTATGTGACTGATCTGACCCACTGACAGTGAATGTGTCTGGACACGGAACCTCAACTAAAATGATAGACCCCCCATCAAAGGGTTAACTCTTTTCCCCTTGGACGCCGATTAGGGACAACCCAGATATAAGTGGCTAGTTCTACCCATGGAGTTTTTCCGGTGTTTTGTTTCTTTTCGAGGGGCTACAATCATCACTACTTTGACGAACTTCGGGAAAAAGCAGTGAAAATTTAAGGCGAGACGTCAAACAAAAACAGGGATTTTTCATGCAGTTGTTAATTTTGAGATTTTGGGCTAGTTTTTGCCAGTGTTGTGGATATTTTATTGCAATTTTTTGTTTTTTAAGCATATTTTTACCTGTGTTTGGGATATTTTATCACATTTTTTGTGTATTTTTGCCGATGTTTGTTATATTTTATCGCATTTTTTGTGTATTTTTGCCTATGTTTGGAATATTTGATTGCATTTTTTGTGATTTTTTTGTGTATTCTGTGTGTATTTTAGTGTGTTTTTGTGTAGTCTTTGTGTATTTTAGTACATTTGCCTATGTTTGGAATATTTTTTTTTCGCATTTTTTGTGTATATAAGTGTATTTTTGCTTATGTTTGGTATATTTCATTGCATTTTTTGTGCATTTTTGTGTTTTTAATGTATTTTGCTTATGTTTGGAATATTTTATTGCATTTTTTGTGATTTTTTTGTGTATGTGTGTATTTTAGTGTGTTTTTGTGTAGTCTGTGTGTATTTTAGTGTGTTTTTGTGTATTCTGTGTGTATTTTAGTGTACTTTTGCCTATGTTTGGAATATTTTTGTTGCATTTTTTGTGTTTTTTTAGTGTATTTTTGTCTATGTTTGGCATATGTGTTCCAGTGTGTTGTTTCTTTTTCCAGTGGCTAAAATCATCACTACTTTGTCAAACTTCAGGCAAAAGCGATGAAAATTTAGTATTATTATAATTTCATAAATTGTTTACATTTTTTGAAAATAGAAAAAATAAAACAAAATTTGAAAAGTCAAAACGATTTTAAAAAATACAAAATAAAAACTAAGAAAAAATAAAGAAATACATTTTAAAAATAAAAAATAAAGCAATAAAGAAAAATAAAATGTATTCTTTAATCCTATTGGTTGTCCCAGTATGGGTGGTGTTCACCTCCACCTATCACAGCATCTGTTACATTTAAAAACTGAACCTGTTCTAATGGTTCAAATAATTTCTTAAGTAACATAACAGAGGTGTCAAAACTCGTCTTTAAGGGTACGGGGGGGTCAAAGGTCATCTTTATGAGAGGAAAGAGGGTGACCATTTAAAGGGTTAACTTTGACCTGTGGACTGAATTCCTCCAGTCTCTGAATGTAATGAAGTACTTTTACTTTTACTCGAGTACACACATCCATGTTCTGCTTCATCCATCCACTCCTCTTCATCACACACATGAATGTGGTTTTGAACAGTTTTCATTGTTTCTGTCGGTGTTTCACATATGAACTCTGACATTCATCAATATTCACTCATGTATTTGTCATATTTATATATTTATGAACACAGTCGTTTGGTTGTAGTTCATGTGTTCAGCGTTCACTGACTTTATCCCACTGTTGAATTCATCCCTGAATTGATTCATTCCCTTAGAATTGAAGTGTCCGTGTGACCTAACCCAGTTCCTTCAGTGGTTGAATGGAACTATACATAATAATAATGATAATAATAATAATAATAATAATGATAATAATAATAATAATAATAATAATAATAATAATAATAATTATTATTATTATTATTATTTTACATTAACCTGAGTATATATTTAGATTTTTTGTAACTTTATCCACATCATACAATTAATACATTAAATATTTAGTACTATTTATTACAATTAATAATTAGATGATAATACTTTTTCCTTTTTTTCATTGATTCTGTTATACTAATGAACCAAACAAAGTGCTATAAATTAATTCTATATCTTTCACTTGTTTTTCATAGTTTGAATCCTTTGAAAATAAGATTCTTTATCTCAATGGGATTTTTTTTCCTGCTTAGATTAAGGTTAAATGAACAAATAAATAAATTGTTGTATTTTTGTTGACATCTGATACATAATTACACTCATATTCTTATATTTATCATATGTTTTTGTTGTTTAAAAGTTGTATTACTGAAGTTTTTCTGATTTTCACTCATATATTTAATATAATTTTGTTCTAATTTGAGGTTTTTCTGTATTTTCTTCCATGTTTCCTGTAAATATCTTTCTCTATTTCCTGTTTGAATCTGTTCAAACTGTTTTATTCAGTATATATTCATCCATATCCTCCATATAGATTAGATTATCTCTGAGTTGATAATAATCCATGTCGTTTAAAAGTCATATTTTGACAGACGGATCTGATTTGATTCATTTTTATGTAGTTTTTCTTCCGTCTTTTATACTCGTTCCAGTCGATGTTTCCATGTTTCTTTCACATGGTTAATAATATTACAGTTACTTTGACTTTATTTAGTTACTTTACTTCATTCAGGTACTTGTGTTTTCTGACGATGGACAGGTGATGTTTCTGTTTTGTACAAAGGAAGTGGAATTTATTTGACATATTTATTCAAACTTATTAAAATAATCTGAGGTTTCGACAAAGACGAGACACTTAAATGGTTAATTAATTCACATCGTTGTTATTATTCATACTGTACTTTTACTTTAAATTAATCAATTACAGTATTCTGATCTCCAAGACGTGATATTATTACTCTAGTATTTTAGTGGACTGTATATTTATTTGAGTATATACATTATTTGTACTTTTTTTAATGTTATTGTCTGTTCTTTTAACGTCCGTCTTGTTTTATATTCGCTCATTTTTTTCGGTTATTCCTTCAGTCTCATTTGTACAACTTCTTCTGTTGGTTTAATGTAACTAAGTTGCAGTATTTGAGTATTCGTGGTACGGCCTTTAATGTTATATATACTTCTACAGCACCAGGGTTAAGGTTATATACAGCGAAGTATTTGAATGAACTCCAGGAAGTTTGTCTGAAACTTATGACGAAAAAATAAATGAATGACCAAACGTCAAATAACAGACTATAAAGGATTATTATAGATATAAATGTGTGTATATATAATTATAGATGTAAATGTGTGTATATATGATTATTAATATAGATGTTTATATATGTAATTATAGACGTAAATGTGTGTATATGTAAATATAGACATAGATTGTGTAAATTAGATGTAAATATGTGTATAATATTAGATGTATGTGTGTGTAGAAATTGCAGGTATAGATGTGTGTATATGTAATTCTAAACATATATGTATGTATATATAATTAGAGGTAAATGTGTGTATAAATAATTATAGACAGATATGTGTATAAATAATTACAGACGTATGTATATGTGTATATATAAATATAGACATAGATGTGTGTATATATAATTAGAGGTAAATGGGTGTATAAATAATTATAGACACAAATGTGTGTATAAATAATTATACACGCAAATGTGTGTATATATATTGTAGACATATATATAATTATAGATGTAAATGTGTGTATATATAATTATAGACATGTACGTGTATATAATATATATACACATTTATGTCTATACTTATATATCTAATTTTAGACATATACGTGTGTATATATAATTATAGACATTAATGTGCATATATATAATTATAGACATATGTGTGTATATAATTATAGATGTAAGTGTGTATATATAATTATAGACATATACGTGTATATATAATTATAGACATATACATGTGTATATATTAATAGACATACGTGTATATAATTATAGACATAAATGTGTGTATATATTATAGACATATGTGTCTAATATAATTATAGACGTAAATGTGAGTGTATATATATAATTATAGACATATATGTGTTTCTATAATTAGATGCAAATGCATGTCTATATAATTATAGACAGATACGTGTGTATATAATTATAGACGTAAATGCGTGTATAAATAATTATCAAAATATACGTATATATAATTATAGAAATATAGGTGTGTATATATAATTATAGATGTAAATGTGTGTATATATAATTATAGATATATATGTGTGTATAAATGATTATACACATAAATGTGTATATATAATAATAGATATAAATGTGTGTATATATAATTATATACATACGTGTGTATATATTATTACAGTCGTATATGTGTGTGTTCATAATTTTAGATGCAAATATGTTGTCTCCATCATCATCGTCATCATCATCATCATCGTTGTCTTCGTTAGCAACTTCTCCAGAAATCTTTTTCATAAATGTTATCTGTCTGCTTTGGACAATGTTTACAAAGTTTGTTCACACTTTTGAGAAATGTGTATTTTTACATTTTTGACTGTGTGTGAATATTCTAAATGTTCAGACCAGAGGACTTTAACATAGAACCAAACCTGACGACATCACAGTCAACATAGAACAGGTCAGACATACAGCTACATACAAGGGGGAAATATTAATTTTATTATTATTATTATTATTATTATTATTATTATTATTATCATTATTGTCATCATCATCATCATCATTATTATTATCATCATTATTATTATAATTATTATTATTATTATTATTATTATTATTATTATGGTTGTTGTTCTTGACCCTGATGTACAGGGACATGGGTGTTATTTATTATTAATAAATTATTATTATTATTATTATTATTATTATTATTATTATTATTATTATTATTATTATTGTTAGTAGTAGTAGTAGTAATAGTATATTTTATTTTTTATATTTTTTATAGTTATTTGTTTTTGTTTTGTCGACACTGACGTACAGGGACATGGGTGTTATTTTTTACTTTTATTATTATTATTTTATTCATTTTTTTGTTGACACTGATGTACACGGACATGGCTGATATATTTTTTTTTCTCAGTCTCAGTTATATATAGAGTTTATATTTAGTTTCACTGGATTCCAACCGATCCAGCTCTGACAAGTGGAGAAGAGTCCAGATCATTAGACACTATCTGCTCACCACGCTTCGTTTAAGCCTCTCTCTGATCACATCCACCCCTCAAACTCTCAATCACACAGCCCCGCCCACCCGCAGCCTGTCACTCACACAGCTCCGCCCACTTTAACTGACGGCTGGGACTTAAAGGTGTCGTGCACTTCAGTTCATTTTTTCTCCTCTCAATGACTCATGTGAATGCTGTTGGAAAACAGGGGGCGGCTGCTGAGGTGCATGATGGGAAGTGTAGTAGACTGCAGGTTTTCAGTTGGGTTAGTTTTACTAGTGCACAGGAAGTTTGTCTTTCGTTTCCTGTTTCATTTAGATGAACAGACTGGTTTTGGTTTTCTTTAGTTTTAGTCTTAGTTTGAGGTTTATTTAATGGTTTTGTTTGAGTTTTCTTTAGTTTTAGTCTTAGTTTGAGGTTTATTTGATGGTTTTGGTTGAGTTTTCTTTAGTTTTAGTCTTAGTTTGAGGTTTATTTGATGGTTTTGGTTGAGCTTTTAGTTTTAGTCTTAATTTGAGGTTTATTTGATGGTTTTGGTTGAGCTTTTAGTTTTAGTCTTAATTTGAGGTTTATTTGATGTTTTGGTTGAGTTTTCTTTAGTTTTAGTCTTAATTTGAGGTTTATTTGATGTTTTGGTTGAGTTTTCTTTAGTTTTAGTCTTAGTTTGAGGTTTATTTTATGGTTTTGGTTGAGTTTTTAGTTTTAGTCTTAGTTTGAGGTTTATTTGATAGTTTTGGTTGTTTTTAGTTTTAGTCTTAGTTTGAGGTTTATTTGATGGTTTTGGTTGAGTTTTCTTTAGTTTTAGTTTTAGTTTGAGATTTATTTAATGGTTTTTGGCTGTTTCTGTTAGTTTTAGTCTTAGGTTGAGATTTATTTGATGGTTTTAGTTGAGTTTTCTTTAGTTTTAGTGTTAATTTGAGGTTTATTTAATGTTTTGGTTGAGTTTTCTTTAGTTTTAGTCTTAGTTTGAGGTTTATTTGATGGTTTTGGTTGAGTTCATTAGTTTAGTCTGAGGTTTATTTGATAGTTTTGGTTGAGTTTTCTTTAGTTTTAGTCTGAGGTTTATTTGATAGTTTTGGTTGAGTTTTCTTTAGTTTTAGTCTTAATTTGAGGTTTATTTGATGTTTTAGTTAAATTTTCTTTAGTTTTAGTCTTAGTTTCAGGTTTATTTGGTTTTGACTGAGTTTTCTTTAGTTTTAGTCTTAGTTTGAGGTTTATTTGATGGTTTTGTTTGAGTTTTCTTTAGTTATAGTCTTAGTTTGAGGTTTATTTGATAGTTTTGGTTGAGTGTTTGTTAGTTTTAGTCTTTGTTTGAGATTTATTTGATGGTTTTAGTTGAGTTTTCTGGAGTTTTAGTTTTAATTTGAGGTTTATTTGATGTTTTGGTTGAGTTTTCTTTAGTTATAGTCTTAGTTTGAGGTTTATTTGATGGTTTTGGTTGAGTTTTTAGTTTTAGTTTCAGGTTTATTTTAATGGTTTGAATTGAGTTTTCTTTAGTTTTAGTTTTAGTTTGAGGTTTATTTAATGGTTTTGTTAGAGTTTTCTTAAGTTTTAGTCTTAGTTTGAGGTTTATTTGATGGTTTTGGTTGAGTTTTCTTTAGTTTTAGTCATAGTTTTAGGTTTATTTGATGGTTTTGGTTGAGTTTTCTTTAGTTTTAGTCTTAGTTTGAGGTTTATTTGATGGTTTTGGTTGAGTTTTCTTTAGTTTTAATCTTAGTTTGAGGTTTATTTGATGGTTTTAGTTGAGTTTTCTTTAGTCTTATTTTGAGGTTTATTTGATGGTTTTGGTTGAGTTTTCATGAGTTTTAGTCTTAATTTGAGGTTTATTTGATGGTTTTGGTTGAGTTTGTTTAGTTTTAGTCTTAGTTTGAGAATTAGTTAATGGTTTTGGTTGAGCTTTCTTTAGTTTTAGTCTTAGTTTGAGGTTTATTTGATAGTTGTGGTTGAGTTTTCATGAGTTTTAGTCTTAATTTGAGGTTTATTTGATGGCTTTGGTTGAGGTTTTATTTAGTTTTAGTCTGTTTGAGATTTATTTAATGGTTTTTGGCTGAGTTTTCATTAGTTTTAGTTTTAGTTTGAAGTTTATTTGATGGTTTTGGTTGTTTTCTTGAGTTTTAGTGTTAATTTGAGGTTTATTTGATGGTTTTCGTTGAGTTTTCTTGAGTTTTAATCTTAATTTGAGGTTTATTTGATAGTTTTGGTTGAGTTTTCTTGAGTTTTAGTCTTAATTTGAGGTTTATTTGATAGTTTTGGTTGCATTTTCTTGAGTTTTTGTCTTAATTTGAGGTTTATTTGATGGCTTTGATTGAGTTTTCTTTAGTTTTAGTCTTAATTTGAGGTTTATTTGATGGCTTTTATTGAGTTTTCTTTAGTTTTAGTGTTAGTTTTAGATTTATTCAATGATTGTGGTTGAGTTTTCTTTAGTTTTAATCTTAGTCATACAGTCTATAGAGTGTATGACACTTTCAGCCGGTACCAAATAATGGAAATGCGGCATTAGACATGACTCATTACCCTCCTGTTTTTTTTTTTTTCTGTAGGTAGCTGAATAAAGTACTAATTTAGAATTTAGAGGAACACTGATATATGTAGTAATGCAACTCAAATTATTAGAATTTGACCATCATGTATTTTGCGAGTTTGGGATTGTGCGCTGTCCATGGTGCTGAATTACACATCCCTGCCCTATTCTAAACACCTTATGTCCACCTTCAGTACACCATGTGAATCTGTCTGTTCGTGTGAACGCCGTAAGTGGCTGATAATAACAACCTACTGTGTTCTTGTGATCTACTTGTGTCCACAATGTCCTCAGGAACATAGGGTTCTGGAATGTCCTCCTGATCCACGAACGTCGTGTGTTGGTCTTACGTTGTTTGTAAGGCAAATTTATGAGAACATGTTGAGAAAGGGAGTTTCGTCGTGCATTCATAGAAAAACTTGTACAAAATCATCCACCTGGCTATGAACTCACCCTTCAAATAAGTCTGCCTTGAGAAAGTTGTATGAAATGGTCCATATATCTTTCGCGTGGCGTTCATAGCCGTTCGTAACAGTATTTGTTACTGAGCCTTAACACAGGCGATTCTACTAATGATCCATGTACCTGGATAATGAGGTATACTCTTCTGAGGCAGGGATTTCCAAAGTGGGGGTCAGGATCCCCCATGGGGTCATGACATCCTAACGGGGGGGGGGGTCGCCAAATGAATTCTCTTTGGCTGAAGGTGCTCTCCCTGAACATCTCAAGGCCAATAAATGTAGTAAAACAGGTACATTAACCTCAATAAACATTAACATAAACCTCCTTGAATCCCTGCACATAAAACAGAACATAATGAATAAAATGTCCAGTACCCACAATGCAATGTGGCAGATATATGCCACAGTATTATTCAAATCATATCATGGTTGTCAGGTGTTTCTGCTCTTTTGTATTGTTATGCCCATGTTTGGATAAGCCTTTTAGTGTGTGAGTTTTGTGCGCACGTTTAATTTTTTTATGTTTCAGTCACTTTGGGGATTGTGGGGGTCCCCAGTCCCTGGCACTGTTATTTTGGGTTTTGCAAGTTTAAAAGTTTGGGAACCTGTGATCTAAAAGGGACTGGTTTAGTGAACAGGTTGAACCAATACATGGTGGGACTTGATGAACCTGGGATTACTCACCTCTGAAACAGATTATCAGACACATTACAGCAACATCATGTGACGCTACTGAGTAAGACTACAGGAAGTAGATGAAACAATCAAGCAGGTAAACATACAACTACCCCTGTCTGATAAAAGACTGATACCACAGAAAAAAACATCAGTGTATTATCTGATGTACAGCTGCACAATATATCATTTGAGCATCGTCATTGCAATGTACATGTGCGCAATATTCACATCGCAGATCCTGTAATGTAGGACCAATATAATATATATGTTTTAAAATAAGAATATTTTTCTTGTTCAGACATTTCTTGGCAAGCTTTTTTTCCCTGTGTAGATGAAAAATAAGACAAATATTTTAGAAATAAGACTCTTTTTTATGTAGAAATTTTCTGTTTAGTGTCAGTACAGTATTACATACAATGTAAGCCCAGATAAGTTGAGTTTACTTTAAAAAACGTAAGGCAAATATTACCTTAAAAAATTAAGTAATGATTAATGAACTTTTTAAGTACATTTAACTTAAAATCTTTTGTCATATCAACTGCTTTGCATAGTAACACACTTAAAAAATTCAGTTCAGTGCACTAAATTTCAAGTTGAATTAACTAAAATATTCAAAAGATTTTTGAGATAAATGTACTTAAAAATTTTATTAAACATTACTTAATATTTTAAGGCAACCACTTTTCAAAAAAAAAAAGTAAACTCAACTTATCAGGGCTTACAGTGCGTTTATGTCAGCGTCACACAGCTATTATATCCCCCTGAGTATTTATTCATATCTCAGAGTTAAAAAAATCACAATGTCAGTTTTTTTCAATATCATGCAGCTTATATTTGATGGTTTTAAGTCTATATCAGTGTATATCTATGTTAATATTAAACCCTAACCCTTAATATTTAACTGTCTGACTGCAAACGGGTCTAACCCTAAATGTCGTGACAGCCGTTGACTGTGCAGTGAACAGAGATGCAGAGGCAGAACAAGGACACGGCAGCAGCTTATAGACACCCATAGAACCCCCATAGAACACATACAGCTGTCAGCCCACTGAGTCGTATCGTCCCCCGGCAGAGGGAGGGGCGGCTCTTTAAAGTTGGAGCATGCTCAGTGGAGCGACGGCCTCAGATGCACCCGGTGTGGATGTGCGTTGGAAACATAATGGGAGTCAGCCGAGAGTTCAGGCGAGGCTGTCCAGGATTTACATTTATATTAACGCTGCAAACCCCCAAGATGCACTGCAGCCGCTCATGTGTTCATCTGCAAAAGCTCAGCTATGTGTTTTAGAGACCGCGCACGCCGTCAGAGAACTAATGTTGGATCATCAAGGGAAGGATTTTTGTGTTTCTGATTGTTTTCACACCTGTAAATCTGAACCCAGGTGCATGTGTTCTTACTTTGTCGATATTTGGTCCAGTTTTGGAATCAGACCAAACCACGTTTTATACATACATCATGTATTCCTCATCTATTCATCATCTATTCATTGTCTATTCATCATCTGTTCATCATCTGTTTATCATGTATTCATCATCTATTCATCATCTATTCATCATGTATTTATCATCTATTCATCATCTATTCATTTATTCATCATCTATTCATCTATTCATCATGTATTCACCATGTATTCATTGTCTACATCAGCTTTTGTTGGACATTGTTTATTAATGGGCTCCGTCTGTTAAGTAACTTCTGTGACTGTTTTGATAAGTCATGTATACAGTAGTATTCAGTATGTGTAGTAGTATTCAGTATGTATACAGTATGTGTACAGTGGTATTCGGTATGTGTAGTAGTATTCAGTATGTATACAGTATGTGTACAGTGGTATTCGGTATGTGTAGTAGTATTCAGTATGTATACAGTATGTGTGCAGTAGTATTCAGTATGTGTAGTAGTATTCAGTATGTGTAGTTGTATTCAGTATGTGTACAGTATGTGTGCAGTAGTATTCAGTATGTGTAGTAGTATTCAGTATGTGTACAGTATGTGTGCAGTAGTATTCAGTATGTGTAGTAGTATTCAGTATGTGTACAGTGTGTATACAGTAGTATTCAGTATGTGTTTGGAGGTAAAGGATGAACCTGGTGGTCTGTCAACACCAACCCATGAAGTGTTCTATGGTAGGGTTTGGGTGGGGTAGAGGGTAGGGTAGATGAGGGGTAAGGGTTAGGGTAGGGTCAGGAAGGGTTAGTGTTGGGTAGGGTTAGGTTGGGTTGGGGTGGGATTGGGAAGGGGTTAGGGTAGGGTAGGGGCCCTGGTGACTCGTGGTTAACCTGTGGTTAATCTGGGTGACTCTGTGTTAATTGTTGTTTAACTTGTGGTGCCCAAAGCACTTTACAAAGGCTCACATTCATCCATTCACTCACACACTCACATCAGTAGGTGGCTACCACCACACAAGGTGCTGCCGGGCACTACTAGTCACTTCCTGTGGGGATGATGTCACTTCCTGTGGGATGATGTCACTTCCTGTGGTTGAGTGCAGATCGTTTTTCAAATCGCTCTGGGAGCTGCTGTGAAGAAACAGTTGAAATCAACTGTGTCTGAGACACCAAGGGTTGGAGGGAGGACGTTTTGGAGATACTGAAGGAGAGAGG
>JAPTGZ010336993.1:0-12034 GCA_029814645.1 Fowleria isostigma | reverse complement strand
GGGATAGGCTCCATGCGACCCCCGTGACCCTAATGAGGATAAAGCGGGTATGGAAAATGAATGAATGAATGAATACTCTTACTTTAGTAAAATTTAAGCTATGTAAAGAACTTTAACTGAATTATAATTTTTCAGTACTTTTCCACATCTGCATTTGTTCTTGTTTTCATTCCTTCTTGTCATTGCTCAAATAAATAGAAACTGTCCAGATAAATGTAAGAGTAAGAAAAAAAAATAAGTTGAGTTTACTTTAAAAAATTGAGAAAAATGGTTAACCTAAAAATATTAAGTAATGGTTAATGAAGTTTTTAAGTATATTTAACTTAAAACCTTTTGTAATATCAACTGCTTTGCATCATTGTTACGCTTAAATAATTAACTTCAACGCACTAAATTCCAAGTTGATTTAACTAAAAGTATTAAAAGATTTTAAGTTAAGTATAATAATAATAATAATATTAATAATAATAAGACATCAAACTTACAGTATATGGCACTTTTTTGGACACTCAAAGACGCTAAATATACTTAACTTATCTGGGCTTACCGTGTACTTTAAGTAGTTTTAAACCAGTACTTTTACAATTTTACTGGAATAAAAAGCTTGAGTTGACATTTCAACTTCTACTGAAGTCTGTTTAATCCATAGTATCTATACTTCTACCTCAGGAATGAATGGAAATACTATTGACACCTATGTTTTGTGAAGAGCCTTTAGACATAGACACACACACACACACACACACACACACACACACACACAAATACACTTCATTCACAGGTTCTTTCCTTCTCAAACAGCTGTCCAGTTGTACAATGTATGAATGGTGGTTTTAGAAGTCTATCATGTTTTTTTTTTTTTTAAATCTTTAAAAAAAAAAGTCTTTGCATATTTTCTCATGGTAGTTTTATTCTACCCTCAGCGCTGTGTACTGGAGAAGAGCAGACTGTGACCGGCTAATGTCACTTCCTGACAGAGTGCAGAAAAAGCAACTGTCATGCTAATAGAAGGACACAAGGTAACCTGGCTCCCACAAACCTACACTTACCTAGTGCACAGGCATAAAACCAGTAAAACATGATAAAATTTTCTGGTGAGAGCAGTACAAAGTCGGACCAGCATTAGTGCTAACTGCTCTGTATGCATTCACAGCACTGCATTATGCTGTTATAGTGGTTTTATTCGTGAAGGACAGTTTAGTATTTAGGCCCTGACATCAACATTAAAGTCCGAACACAGACATTTCAGCCTCACCTTATGCAGCCCTTAGTTTGTGACTGAAACAATGCTAAAAATAAAACAGATTACCATTGTCAAAGAGCTAGTCGTACAGCCAATGCATTAGCATTTACTAATTGTTTGACTGATACCAACAGACACTACAGTCAAACCCCCTGTTCCTGTTCATATGGATAAAGAACTGAATCATTCTGTACCTGGAGATGAACACGGACAACTCCACATCTGTTTTCATTTTTTTAACTCCTTTGTTCTCTTCATTGGTTAAATCAATGTCGACATTTATCAGTGTTTTAGTCTGTGTGTGTCACTCTCCCATTTATCTTACATCTGTCCTTAAACCCCCCCCATAATGTGACTTATACTCTGGTGGGACTTAAATATGTTTTTTTCTTTTTTATGATCCATTTGATCGGTGTGACTTATACTGTGGAGCAACTTATATTCCAAAAAATACGGTAATGACAACTGCAGATTTTCTTCTTAAAAAATTATAAGGAAAAAAAAAATTTAAGTGAAAAAATAACATTACACCATGAAAATATTTACAAACTGTCCTTTCACAATACAGTGAAAATAAATAAAAACATATGTGCAACTTGAAATGTGCATTTTTAACAATATTCTGCCTGTTACCACATGTTTGTGTAACACTGTGGATAACATACATGTATAAATAAGTCGAGACATAAAATTGGCAAAATTGCACTAATTTTTGAGATGAAATATCTTTTTTTTTTTTAGGTTATTCATATTTTTTTAAAAATGTAAATGTTTTTATAATTTAAGGAGGGTTTTTTTTGTACTGAAACAAAGAGAAAAACTTGAAGTTGTCATTATTTATAAGTTATCATGTTATTATTTTACTGGTGCAGCCCACTTGAGCTCAAATTGGACTAAATGTGGAACCTGAACCAAAATGAGTTTGAGACCCTAGTTGTAGATGGAGAAGGTATGGAAGGTTATGACACCTTCCCATCACCTTAAAAATATCAAATATACATCATTAATGTAGAGAAAAATAAGAAATGTTGCACTCCATGTATACTACTGATTACATATATTTCATTATGTGTACATAGATATACATAGGGAATTTGTTGTAAACACAATATACTGTACATAGAGACATTTACATCAACAAATATACATAGAAAAATATATAGAGAATTATACATAAAGAAATTGGTTAGAAACAATTATTAGTACACCAGGCTAACTTAACCCTAGAACACTATCGCTAAAATTGGTCCTATTGGTTAACCATGTAAACTGGGTGAAAATCACCCGGCGATAGTGTTCTAGGGTTAAACACAACATACAAAACAGAAATGTACTTAATAAAGAAAAAAAAAATACCAATAAAGTACAACAGATTACAGGCATCAAAATAATATACATATCATTATGTGTACACAATACACATAAATATATACAATAATTCCCCATTAATATACAACCCTAGTCATCCAAAAGGGAGTGGAAAGAAGTAAGATTTATTTCCTCACACCGTCAGTTTCACTACTTAAATATGTATGGATGTCAAATAAGTTAGCTGTAAACCTGCATACACCAAACCTAACTTTAACACAACAGTGTTATCTGTGAGGTGGCTAAAGTAGAAAGACCACAAAAGCAGGACTACCTCTTTCTTTCTTCTCTATTTACTCATTTTCATGTCACACACCTTTCACAAATGCATACGCTGTTCTTCTTCTATGCTACCTTCATCGTGTGCACCCAGAGATACTATGCCACCTGGTGGCAGACACAACATTCCCCCCTTACTTGAAAGATTATGCATGGTACCTTTTCAAAGAATAACATAAACATTAAGGCATTTGTGAGACCTTAAGTTAGTAAACAACATGCAGAGCATAACCTTAGCTCTATACTATGTTGTTAACCTAATAACATTTGTAACATGTCAGAAACATGAAATACCACATACTAATTTTGTTAACTCTGGTGTAACACAGCAGGATAAGGAAACACAATCTATCTACTGTAGTTTGAGTCATTACTGAACTTGAGTAGGTAGTGTCTTGGGAACCAAACACATTTAAAATATTTCACATAAAGCCAACTGTGGAATTTGACTCTGTTCTTTACTGTCTTAACCCAGCTAAAAGTCCATCAGCCTAACAGGGTACCAAGCCGAGTAGCCATTCTAGTACTCCTTCTTAGAGTTCTGGTTCTACTGTAGGAGGTCCAGGACCCACGGGACAGTGAGTCAGCCGTGAAGCATTTCAGTTCTTGTTATCACATAACAAGAATGTACTTGGTCCAATCTGTCTCTGAATGGACATGGGTAATGTGAACTTTGGAGTTTCTTTGTAGACATGGTCAGGCTTTTTCACTCTCACCAAGTCTCCAGGTTTGAATGGAGGCGTTTTTGCACCTTGACGTTTATCGGTTTGATTTGTTCTGTTGTCTTTCCACTGTGCTTCTCACAGAAGTGCACTTGTCTCTTTTGTCCTTAACTGGAAAGATATCCAGCTTAGTTTTTATTCTTCTGTTGTCCAACTGTTCCAACACCAGTGGTTGCATGTGGTATTGCAAGGTAGTCTTAAAGGAACTCTGTTACTGGAGTTTTTCAGTTTTTCCGCATCTGTTCTGCAGCTAGGATGTACTCCTTAGGCACTCTATTCCATCTTTCTACTATGCCGTTGCACTATTGGTAGTGCAAGGTTCCTTTCCCTGCTGAAAACTAATTGCAGGGACGAGGTGACAACCAACTTCAGCAGTGACAAACTGAGAAAACGCCACCTCTGGCCACTTACTATGATAGTCTATTAAAGTCACTGCAAAACCTACATGAGGCAGGGGCGTTGTCAAAAGGACCCACTATATCTTCGTCTACTTTCTCCCATGGCTTATCAGGCAGTTAGATTGTAGAAGTGGAGCAGGTGCTGTTCTTGCAGATTTGTTATTAAGCTGGCAGATGAGGCATGTGGAAATGATGGATTCCACCAGCTTGTCCATTTGGGGCCATCAGTACTGTTCACGTAGCCTCTGTTTGGTGCAAACTACTCCTTCATGTGTGTCATGTGCCAAGTGAACCACAGTGGTATGTAGGAAAACTGGAACAATGTAGCGGTGCTCACCTCTCAAAACTAGTGTATCAGATGCAGAGAGTTCATGATGAATCTGGAAGTATGGCGCTAGAGTAGGATTGATGTCTTTTTTGCAGTTAGGCCAGCCCTTGTTGATCTGGGCACATAAGAGGGTGAGTTCAGGGCATTGGGTAGAGGATGAGGTGAAATCACTCACAGGTATAGTGGGTAGTACAGATGCCACTATCTCAGGTTCCTCTAGTGTAACTGTACCAGTAGGGAGTGGCAGACATGACAAACAGTCTGTAGCCTAGTTCTGGGATCCTGGTTTGTACTCAACGTCGTAGGTGAAGCAGAGCAAACGAGCTGACCACCGTACCACTCTTGTGTCCACTTGACCAAGTCCTTTGGTGGCAAGCCATGTGGTCAGTGCCTGATGGTCAGTCCTTAGAGTGAAGCTCCATCCCCAAAGATACAACCTCCACTTTTCGACAGCCCATACGCATGTCAGAGCCTCTTTTTCTACTGTAGAATATTTCCTTTCTGCAGCAGTGAGACTCCGTGATGCAAATGCTACAGTGTGTTCAATTTTATCTGGGTGTATTTGGGTCAGCACACAACCCAGGCCGTAATCTGATGCATCTATAGTCACAAAAGTAGGTAGAGAAGGGTCAAATAATGCTAGCACTGGACTGCCTACCAATAACTGTTTCAGTTTGT
The DNA here is from genome assembly GCA_029814645.1 of Fowleria isostigma. Lineage (NCBI taxonomy): Eukaryota > Metazoa > Chordata > Actinopteri > Kurtiformes > Apogonidae > Fowleria > Fowleria isostigma. The sequence continues at coordinate 7,018 of JAPTGZ010336993.1, read as the reverse complement.
GAAAACTGCGGTCTGCATCTGCAGTCCATTTAAAGCACAAGTGTCAAGCTCCAGTCCTCGAGGGCCGGCGTCCTGCATGTTTTAGATGTTTCCCTCTTCCATCACACCTGGTTCAATTACTGTTCAGCTCATCATCCACCTCTGCAGAAGACTGATAACGACCGTCAGGTGTGCTGGAAGAGAGAAACATCTAAAAAATGCAGGACGCCGGCCCTCGAGGACTGGAGTTTGACACCCCTGATTTAAAGTCAGAGTCTGTAGCCTCTCTCAGCAATGCTCTCATCGGCTCCACCACTGTTACAAAATTTGGAAGGAATTTACTGTACTATAAAATTAGTCCTAAGAAGGACCATAGTGCGACCAGGTCGTGTGGGGTTGGGGCGTCGTGGATGGTGTGATGTGGTCTGTCAGGTAGAATTCTGTCTTTGGAAATAACATGGCCCAAAAATCTGAGGCTTTTCTGTCTGAATGAATATTTCTACATGTTAAGTTTTAGGCCTGCGTCAGCCAGGCATTGCAGGACTGCACACAGGTTCCTGTCATGCTCCTCCAGAGACGGTCCGGTAATGATGACGTCATCAAGGTAGTTGCGTGCTCCAGGCAGACAGTGTAACACTGTTTCCATCATTTTCTTGAACACAGATAGAGCAGAGACCAAACCAAAAGGGAACACGACAGTAGCGGAAAAGGCAGTTAGGTCACGACTGTCTTGGTGTAGTGGTAGCTGGTGGTATGCTGATGCCAAATCTATGGTGGAGAACACCGATGCACCCCTGAGCTCAATCAAGAGCTCTTTGATGTGGGGCAGCGGGTGACTGTCAGCTACAGTGGCCTCATTAGGTTCACGTAGATCATTTCACAATGTAGTTCTGCCTCCTCTTCTAGTTATTACCACTATTGGGGAAATCCAGGGTAGTGAAGCATCTATTTCTATTATGCCTTCCTTTATCATCATATCAAGTTCATCAGAGACATCTTGATGCACAGCAAAGGGAAGCCATTGTAATTTTTTGCTGTACTGGTACTACATTTTCATGTACCTTTACTTTGTGCACAAATTCCGCAATGCAGTCAACAGATGAGGGAGCTGTTGTTGTTTTCATCACAGGTGCAGGCGTATTAGGTGAAGCCTGGTCAGTGTCAAGAGATGAATCATGGTTAGGGTTGTGAGAGAATGTCCAGTTCAGCACCCTGATAAGGTCCATCCCCAGCAAAGCAAAGCCTCCACGAACCACATAGAGGAGCAGTAGTGAAGCCCATGGAAACAGTAGCTTTTAATCATCCACGCAGTGGAATATTCTCTTTTAAGTAGGTGACAAGCTTAATTCTTGGCTGAGTGAGGGGCATGCAGAGAACTGTCTGTTATAAAAGGTCTCTGGGATGATAGAAACTGAAGAGCTTGTATCCACCAGCAGATCACATTTTGCAGACTCTCCTGAGGCAGTTTCAATAAGCACATTGCACTGCATTCTGTCGGTAGCATTAGCATCATCCGAGCTAGTCTTTAGCACTACTACTTCAGACACCACTTCCCTCACTTGTTTAGTTGAATGGCACACTTTTGAAAAATCTCCAGTCTTACCACAAGTGCTGCATTTTGCATGTGACGCTGGGCAGTCTGTAACGTTAGCCAGGTGAGTAGTCGCTCCACATCTGTGGCATGTCCGCTGCTTCTGCTGCGCTCTCTGTGGTGGTCCGGTTGTAGCAGGATCAGTGTGGCGTCTGTTGGTGGGGTGATGCGGCCTCTGTGGTGCAAGCGCAGCAGCAGCACCCGTTATGCTGGTGATCTACTAGCAAGCATCGCGAATCACACCCATCTGTGCCACTGCCCTCCTCCAGGACGCTTGCCGGTTTTAGACTAAGTGGCAGAGCATTTCCCTGTTTGATTTTGAAATGATGGAGGGACAGTCGCATTTACAAAACAGCTTGGTATCATTTGAACAGTAGTTTTAATCATTAACCAAGGGCAAAGGGAAGCGGTCGTTACAGCCCTCTGTTCCACCGGTTGAATTAGTTCAACACTTTATGTCTGTAAATTCAGAACACTTACCATCCACACCAACTATTTAGGACTTAACTGTACCGTCACACAAGCAAGGGAAACTTGACACTGCTAATATTATTTTTTCATTGTTCATCTTGTTAATAATAATAATAATAATAATGATAAATTGCCTTTATAAAGCACTTTTGATGCAGCAAAGTACTACCTACAGTTGGTGCTACACCCAGAAAATACAGCGTATTTGTCCTACATCATGATGGACCACCGAGGCATTGTTGCTGTGCTATTGGATAGCTGTGTCGCATTGCACGTACTCATTTGCATAAATTTCGGATCTGTTCAAATTTTTGATGTAATGGACCCATTGATTTGGACGCGCCACATACCCACAATGCTTTGCGGAAGCATCTTGATGTGTCGGGACGCATCCCATAGAAATGAATAGGGGCGGTACAGAGCGGAGTCCACGGTGCTTGCTAGTGTATTACCAGCGTTAGCACACTAGACGACTGCAGAGCATGTTCCACCTTGGGCTCTAAGTATTCCTCCAACGCCATCATGGCAGCATTGTATGAAGTTTGGAAGGGTGTGGAACAGGTGTTGTCCTTCAGAGCCAAGGGCATGAATGAGCAAGGCCCATCGTCTAGCCTCAGGCCAAGAGTTGCCGTTAGCATATATGGCTAACAGGTAATTTTCAAACATTTTCCTCCAAATAAGAAATGGTACAGGTGGCTCTCCACTGCAGGACAGGAATGGTGCAGGCATGGGTAGAGACATTGTCACCAATTGTTCTATGTGTGAGGTGGCTAAAGTAGAATGTCCACAGAAGCAAGACTACTCTTTACTTTCTTCTTTTTATTTACTTGTTTTTGTGTTGCACACCTTTCACAAATATGCAGACCCTGTTCTTCTTCTACACTATCTTCACCGTATACACCCAGAGATATTACGCCACCTGGTAGCAGACACAACAAATAGCAGTTCAGAAAACAATGGGGGGTGTTATTGTTCCTCCATCCACTAATTATATACTGTCTATACTCCTGAAAGATATTTAAATCAATCCCAAATTCTGTTTAACAAGACAACATCAATTTGTATTGAAATTTTTCAACTTTGGTAATTTTGTCTGTTTTACAGAGTAAAAATGTCTGTTTTCATGAGAATGATTAAGCTAATATACAGAAAACATTAACAATGCTGCATTCCATCTCATGCTACAGAATGTTGCATCCCATCTCATGTTACAGAATGTTGAAAAACCTGTCAAAAATCAAGTCCTGTACAGACAATGTCAGTGTGGACCTGCACATCTAGGTTTACACCCTCCCCATGATAAAATACATAACTTAAAAGTATCAATAGCAATACATAATAATAATAATAATAATACAATACAATAATAATAATAATAATAATAATACTAATACAAATACGAAAGTATGGAAGTTCCCAGAGAGAAAATAAATAAGTAAATAAAATAACTAAATATAATAAATCATGATAAAATCAGTCATCTGTCAGTGACTGGCAGTGATAAGACCAAAATTGCTCCTAGACATATACTGTGGCACCCTCCCTGCTATTCAACATATGAAGCATACATTCATATGACGCAGTCTTAATCATCATATTTACTCATTCTTTTAGTTGTGGAGCTTTAGGGGTTTTCTAATGTTTAAGAATGGTTCTAGCTGCAAATGAGACCTTGACCATAATAACAGAAAATTTCCCTTTTGATATGTTCTGGATCTGTCCTTTATCACCCAGTAAACACAGTCTCGGACAGAGTGGCACAGTTCTTTCTAAACAGTCACTTAGAATATGTACAACAGATACCCAGAAGGGTTTGATAATTGGACACTCCCACAGTGGATCAGAGTGCCATTAAAATTTTGACATTTCCAACACAGTGCATTATTCATGAGACCTAGTCTATTCAATCTCACAGAGGTCCAGTAGTATCTTTGTATAATTTTTTATTGAGTAATTTTTCCTTTACATTCCCTTAAAAACGATCCACATTGTGAAACTATTTTCATCCATTCCTCCTTCCCAAAACAACCCCAAATTCCTTTTTCCATAAAACCTTCAAACTGTTTAGAGTTGTTTAGATCAGTACTGAGTGCAGAGTTCATTCTTCTGTAAAATATGGAGGCTCTGTGATGGTGAGGTGGTAAAACAGAATATTCCAGAATATGGTTGTCTTCAGTTTTCTGGTATAGTGACATGATACAGTTCCTTATTTGAATATATTTCCAGAAATTTTCCTCTCCCTTTAGGTTATACTCACTCATTACATCATTATAAGACATAAACCCTTCCCCATCGTGCAGATTGTCCAGAGTACATATTCCATGTTTGTGCCAGCTCTTACAGTAGAATGGTAGTTTACCAATACAAATTGCGGAATTTTGCCATAAGGACGAATATGAATGTTTACAATAAGACAATTTAAACATTTTATGCATCTTCAGCCAGACTTCCTTAGAGATCAGCATAATAGGGTTGGAAGTTCTATCTGAGCTCTGAAACAGGAGTATGGGTGTAAAAGGGAAGGCCAGATATTTTTCTGTGACGTCCCAGTCTAAATGATATTTTCCAGTTCAATGTACAAAGGAGAGATGTAGTACAGTCTTGGGTTGGGTAAGCCTTGTCCCTAGGTAAACAGAGCTTGGTTAACTTGATCCTGGGCCTTTTCCCTTCCCAGAGAAAGTCCTTAACCAGTGTGTCATACTGATTAAAAACAGCAGGGGGCACTGAAACTGGCAGCATCTTAATAGGATAGTTGAACTGGGGTGAAACCACCATTTTGATTACATTCACTCTTCCCCACAATGTCAACCATATTTTATTCCACTTGTCTAAATTATTCTGTATTGATTGTAAAATTGAGTTAACGTTTAAATTTGGCATTTTTCCCACCTCCCTAGATATTTTAATTCCTAGATATTTCTTCCCCTTTGATATCCACTTAAAACCAGATTTAGTTATTATGTCTTCACTGCTAATCCCAGATATTGGCATTGCTTCAGATTTTGTCCAGTTAATTTTGTATCCTGATACATTAGAGTATATTTGTATTGTATCCATCAGGTGAGGTGTTGAATGACTTGGGTCTTTTTGTAGAATTAGTATGTCATCTGCATAAAACAGCAATTTGTGTTGTTTGTCCCCTCCCTCTATATCCCTTACATCTGCATTTCTTCTTATGGTGACTGCCCGTGGTTCCAATGAAATATTGAACAACAAAGGTGAGAGAGGACACCCCTGTTTCATGGCTCTTTTAAGGCTAAAGAAGGGTGATATAACACCATTAGTTATGACTGATATCTTAAGACTATTATACAACATTTTGACCCATGTATTAAATGAAGACAAAAACCTGAAATTTGACAAGGCTGCAAATAAAAAGTCCCACTGTACATGGTCAAAAGCCTTCTCCGCATCCAGAGAGAAGGCAACAATAGGACTATTTTCTCTCTGTTCAGACTAATTAGTTGCAGTAATCTTCTCATATTATCTGTTGATGATCTATTTTTCATAAATCTTGCTTGATCTGTATGAATAATACCTGGTAAGACTTTCTCTAAACGAGTTGCTAATGTTTTGGTTAGAATTTTACAGTCGAGAAAGTAAACTTATAGGTTGATAATTAGAAGGTTGTTGTGTATCCCTGTCCTTTTTTAAGGATAAGTGTTTTTAAAGCTTCATCAACGGTTGGTGGAAGAGATTCTAAGACAAATGCTTCATTGTATACTTCTTCTAAGACTGGAGCTAAGATATCTATGAACTGTTTATAATATTCTATGTCTAACCCAGACTTTCCATTCTTCATGACTGATATAGCTTTACGTATTTCTGCTTTTGTGACAGGGCCATCTAACAGCTTTACCTGATCTAGAGACAGCTTAGGCAGGTCAATGTTAGTAAAGAAGTCAGTCAATGCCTTAGGATCGGGGTATACATCAGGACTATAAAATGCCTCATAATATTTTTGGAACACCTAATTAATTTGTTTAGTGTTGGTCACTGTTGTATTCCCATTCTTATTGGCTGGTATCAGATTACAGGAGTTACGCTGCTTTAACTGTTTGGCCAGCAATTTGCCTGTTTTTTCTCCTTCCTCATAAAAAGATGTTCCCAGCCTGAACAGAGCATATTTTACTTTTTTATTATTTATTTCTTAGAGCTCAAATTTGAGATGGCAAATATTTTGACATAGCTTATTTGAAAAATTGTCTGCCAATTCCTTTTCATGTGTCCTAATTCTAGTTTCCAATTCCTTTATCTTACTCTTATCCTCCCTTTTCTTTTTAGATGCATACGCTACAATTTTTCCTCTAATATAAGCTTTAGATGCTTCCCATTCTGTTGATTTCCTGTCTGTGCTGCCTGTATTTATTTAAAAAAAGACTTTATTTCTTTTATTAATAATAAGTTAAAAGCCTAATTAAAAAATAGTGATGCATTCATTCTCCATTGACCTTTTCTCTCATTGTCATTGTTTATATCAATTCCCAACTCTACCGCTGCACGGTCAGATAGGGCCGTTGCATGAACTTTACAATATGCAACTTGCTAAGTTTTATTGTTTGATATTTGAAACATATCAACTCTGGAGTATATTTGTGACAATGAGAGAAAAATATATTCTCTTTCACGTGGGTTTGTCAATTGCCAAATGTCCACTAGGCGATTATCTTCACTTAACATGTGTATAGCACCTCTGTCTTTGTGGTAGTAAAGTTTTTTGATTCAAAATATATTTTTTAGTGAAAGCAACTTTTTTTAAAATTAAACATTAAAGTCTTGATTGAAGCAATAAAGAAAGAGATCTACCTCCATATCGGTATCTGTGACTGACATTGTATGAGAACACACATGCACCAACACAAAGGTGGTATGTGAGAGTTAATAGAGACAATGTGAGATTTATGTGGGCTCTGAAGATTGTGCGTGCGTGTGTGTGTACATATATGTATGTATGTGTGTGTGTGTGTGTGTGTGTGG
>JAPTGZ010336959.1:0-12038 GCA_029814645.1 Fowleria isostigma | reverse complement strand
TTCTTTCGTATAATGGACGGAAAAAAACCCGTTATGGATATTCGTATACTGGAATTATCGTTAGGTGAAGCATTCGTATCTAGAGGTACCACTGATCTGACAGTGTTGACATAAACATGGGATTCATTTTAAGGAACGCAAAATATTTTTAAATATTTTTGAAAATTTGCTGCTCTTAGTTTTCAAGAGAGTTTTCATTTGATTAGCATTTTATTCATTTAAAAAGAGTCTTTACTGATTTTTATTAAATTTAAATCATAATTTTTTTGTCTGTGCTCACATAATTATAGGGTGATGGGCTAAAATTTTAGGATAAAATTCATTAAATTGAAAACAAACTTATGGGAAAAAGCCTCGTTAGTGTAAAAGACCCTTAGAAGATCAACTCTGACTATTTTTATTTTGAAAATATTTGTCATTTCCAATGGAATTAGCAGTTTTCTGGGTAGGACATGTTTTTTCCAAATTCTCAAGAACTGATGAGTAGTAGAAGTAGCATTAGTAGACATAATTTTTTTTGGAGCCAAAAAGTGCCATATTTGGATATAAGTGTGGGGTTTGGGGGGAAAACTCAAGGACAACAGATCACTCCTCTAACTAATAGTACAATATGTAAAACTCCAAGCACTTAACAAACGTTAACACATGCAGTAGGGCTGATATAACTGACTTTGCTTAGTGCATAAAAACATTAATTATCCAGTTAAATGACAGATTCATATAATACTGTATTGTTAACGAGAGCTAATTTAACTAAGTGATTCTAATGGGCCTAGATTTGTAATAAAGTGCTAATGAACTTGAAATATTAATGTTATTTGTTTGATGGTCTTATCACTGCAGCTTGAAAGTGGTCACATTCTTAATTATACAGAACTTTAAAACTTAAAGGTACATAAAAGATAATTTCATAAACAGCTGTCAAGAATGTGACCAATAACTTTGAGGACCAGACCCATTTTCGGAGTGTAAACATGTTTATTGTGTTGTAAAATTGTCCTTTTTTTGTAAGGTTGGTCTTTGAGGATTTATTCACTTTGGGTGCCAGCAGCCGTTAAAGAATCTGTAAATGGATTGGCTTAATTTTTCCACTCAGGTTGCCACTTGGTCTGAATCTTCTTCAGTCATCTGTTGCAGCAGGGCTGAGCCACAGTGTGCTCACTGCTGCCACTGGTGGTCAGAATGCACATTGCAGTAATACTGGAGACTTCGCCTATAGTGGGATTTCCTCATATATTTCAGGCTAATTTCTTTGTGAAGATAAATGTGAGCTGCCATTATGGGAGTTTATATTCAGCATTCTTCCTGTAAGATTTTTTTATGAGTGGATCAGTGAAGGAATGTAGGGCTTTACCTGAATTGGAATTTTCCATGTTGACTCCATGTTTCTAGATTTTATCAAATATTTGATCTCCTTTGAGCAGTGTAGCAGACTGTCAGATGAAGGTCACTTATTAACCAGCAGTTTTTGTTTCTCCTCTATACACACAAACATGTTGGCACACAAATGTTTTTGATCTTGGGTGAAGTCAGATCATCTAAAGTGTCCTTAAAGACTGAGGCAAGTAGATTTCTTAGAAGAGAATTATAATTTTAATGAATGATAATGTTATAATGGTCTTATTTCAGTTAATTCTGTGCATTTCAGTTTTAACCCTGAGACAGGAGCTCAGTCATGAACTCATGTTAATTTTTGAGTATTTATGCCTGTGTTTTTGACATTTAACCAAGACAGGAGTGCGCAGTGCAGACAAATGAAGCTGCATTGGGTGATACCATAAAGACGACTCACAGGCAGGTGGGGCTGGAACTACACTGTAGCTACACTTTGACACTGACTGCAGTTTATGAGCAGAGTTCAGACTATACTCACGTTCATCCACCTTCACTGAACACCAACAGGAAACTAAATGCCCTACAAAGCAACTGAAATACAACACAACACTTTGGTTCATGCAAATAAATACATTTTACATGTACACACTTAAATAACATGTATTACAAACAAACAGAAGCTTAATTTCTCCAGTAGCTCAGGAGTTGGATTCAGAAGCTAGTCAGATTTTTTTTTTTTTTTTTTTTTTTAAGCCATGAAGTTAAATCTAATGTTCAATGCTTTTGTCCCAAACTGGAAACATCCTGCAGGGCTCTCACTGCTCATAATCAGTGTGAGATTTTATAAACTCACTATATGCTTCCAATATGCAATATCCGCTCTGCTCCAAGGAAACAGAGGAGGATGGAAACATTAAAGCAGCCCCCTGAGGTTTCCTATAAGGCACACAGACACTATGTGGAGTTTATTGCATTGTGGTTTTTTTTACACAATATTTGAATAGCCACAGGAAGAAGCGACACTCAGCCTTCTTTGTTTTCCAATCTGAGGTGAAATTCTGATAATGATTTTATGATTTAATTTTATGGAATTATATTGTTACCACACCCGCGTGCCATGCCTTACCACTGAAAAGCTTCATATTAATTTCTTGCGTGCAGGCTTTTTCCATCTCTACAGAATTGGAGGGCTGAATAAACCTTCACACGCAATACTTTTTACATTGTATAGAGTATACTTTGACATGGAAAATGGATACATAGGATAAAATTCTGCTTAGTACTGAAATGTTTTCAAAAAAACACTACACTTCCATTACACCTGTGCGTTTCACATTTCACACAAGTAACAGCTCTCCTCTGTCTCGCTCCTCTCGTTTCTTCCTCTCATCCCTCCTCTTCTCTCTATCTGTCATGTTAACGATCCTCCCATTTGGGGTTCCTGATATCCCAGCTCCTCTCAGAGGATCCTGCTTGGCAGAAATAGAGTTTAGAGCAGCAGAGCTGTTTCCTTATTGATTTTGGATCTGACCTTCCTGTAACCTCGGGTAAAACAATCGCCTGTGTGCCCAGAGTCCCCCTGCAGCAGGAGGAGACCAACCGGCTGACTGCAGAGACAGTCAAACATAGAAACAGGCAAAGAAAAGGGAACTTTATCACACTTCCCCTCTGACAGCCCTGAAAACACAAGGGAGACAATAGGGTCACACAACCTGAGAATAGGGATGGCTGCTCCGTCCCAGAGGCACTCAGTCCATGTGAGGTGGCCCAGGGTTTGAAATAGCACAGAGGCATTACTCTGAGGTGGAAAAGCACAGAATACATAAATGAAGTTGAGCCTCCCCCAATTTTTTTTCCATTGTTTTTCAAAACAAGATAACTTACAGAAATACAAAAAAAGAAATTAAGAAATACAACTTCCCCCTCAAAAAAACAAACAAAAACCCTCCACCAAAACAAATAAAAGCAGTGCATAAATCAAATAAAATAGGGTGTACAACACAAAAAGGTAAGGTACATGATACTGCATCACTAGTAAACTGATTTAGACTTCACAGATTCCTAGAAAAAAAAAAAGAGGTGAGTGGCATGTTATGGACGACTTTCCTGGCAAAGTTTTGCATTGGTTTGAACAACAAAACATGTTGTTGGTTTCCAAATCTTATCAAATGTCTTAGAGTTGTTATTCATACTGTATCTGATCTCCATGTGCAGCACTGAGGTCAAGTCCATCAAGCATGTTTTAAAAAGAGCCACAGTCTCAGATCTCCAGAGGCTTAAAATGAATCTTTTTGTGATTATCATCCCGTACATGGTAGTACACTGGTGGACAGTTTTTCCTCGCTTGATGGTGAAAAAGATGTCGTCTGTTCTCACAGTAAATAGATGAATTAAACAGAGGGCAAAGAGGTGAGCCAGAAATACCCAGCTGTGTACTGGCCTGAAAAGCGTGACAGTGCCAAATTAAAGATGACAGACAACCTAAGGGCCATTACTTTGTGATTAAATACTGTATGTGCTAAAAGTCAAACCTGAAGGGGACGAGGGCAGAGTGAAAATAACTGTGGCTCAGCTGCAGCGCTCGGTGTGACCAGTGATTGCCCTCCACCTCCTTGAACCCTAAAAAGTCCTTTACTTTATAAAAGCTTTTATAATAAATAAAGGTGTTTGCTCACCTTTTCCATTTGCAGTGCACTTATGGTGTGCACTCGCTCACCTTTGCACACATCTGTTTCTGCGCTGTCTCGTTATCATGATTCTTGACCATGGCAGGGAGCTAGCGCCATAATAGAGATCACAATGATGGATGAGCTGGATTTAGGAGAGACCTCTGGAGAGAACTTTGCATTCTGCTTAGGAAGAAAGTCCAGGAGAGAAGGCAGAGGAACAAAAACGGCTTCAGACTGTGTAATCAAAGAGCTAACTAGTCATTTTCTCACCTAAATGCTACCCATGACACATACTGTATATATATATACGGTAACTGAAATTACAACAAACGCCACCACAAAAAAATCTTAGAGCAACATTTTTGGCATTTGACGAACACACACAACTTCCCAGCAGTAGGAAGTGCTTAAATTCAACGTAATGGCAAGGGTTCTTTTTAGGACACAGCCTCTGTTTTAGAGCAGTCCTAAACTTAACTTTACCATCCTGTTGCTGAGGTGAGACATTTTTCACGTTCACTGAGACATTCTTCTCTTCTCTCTGTGTACACTTGTAGGTGAGACTGTGTGTGACATTCCTCCAAGCTCATTATCATTGCAGTTTGCGGGTTTATTAACAACAGTGAGACAATATGTAAAGCAGCTGGTCAGTAGTGAAATGGAGGGGTGGGGGTCATTAATGGTGAAAGTCATGGTCGTACCCACATTGTCCTACCACAACATAAGGAATACTCGTTCTTCCTCTGAGCATTACTGATAATAGTTACAGAACATTTCCAAGAGCGACATTCTACATTCAAAGGTTCAGTTTGTAAGATGTGCGCATGCTTGTATGGTTATATGAGGCACAGAAAAAAACATTATTAAACCATCAAAAGTCCTTAAAGATAATGGGTATGCAATCAAGTACTAACTCCTGTGTGTATCATGTGACTAAAGCAGACAGAAAAGAAAACATGGAATGCTCGAAAGCACTGTTTTTGGCAGAACAATGCTGTAGCTATTTATGTCAGAACTTATGTGATTTTGGTTATTATCAGCTCTTATATTAAACTCTTATGAGTTATTTTTTGTTATCATTATATTTGTCCAAACAAATGTTCCTTTACTTGTACCAGGCATTAAAACAAACAAGAAATTGATGAAAACATAGGGTGGTCTAATAATTTTTTTCCATGACTGTATGTACAGTAGCTCACTCGATGGTCATTGCTGTATTTTGTACTGTGTCTGTAGGTAAGCAGAAGAACTAAGAAAGGACAGTAAGCAGATAAAACATCCCTCTTCATACAAGTAATTGCACAGGCTGTTATTGTGGATGTGGACAAATGAGACAGTTGTTAGATTAGAAATGCTGAAATGCTAACGTCAACAAATGACCAGAAAAAACAAAATAGGATCAAGGGTCTTGTAGTCCATATTTAAAGACATTAATTAACATTTGGTTGACCTTTTACTCAAGGTCACTGAAGGTCAGAGGTCATGGCACCAAATGAAAGCCCATATGTGACTTCCTACCTTTTGCCAGTGGTAATTACACTAATATCTTCAACTGTTTTCAAGTTATAGCACTTTGAAATATTTCTTATTATAAAACAATGGCGATTTTTAAAATTTCAAAAAATCATAAAATATTCAAAAATCAACATTTCCCAATTTTTTTCAACAAACTTGGTAGGCCTCATTCTGACTGATGTTTTTGGAGAGGAAGATTCTTGAAAAATTGTTTATGAACAGAGGACGGACAGATGACAACTGATAGCAATAATCCATCAGACCCTTCAGGCTGTTGGAAGAAAAACACACAGCAGTGCATGCAAGATTTTCTGAAAGTAAAGGACTTTCAGTAAATGCTGATAGGAATGTATAAGATTATCCTGTGGTATAATGTCATTAATACTATACAACAAAATCACAAAGCACGCCCTAAGAAGGAAGCTTAACCTAGATAAAACATTGTGTAGTGTAGTATTGCATGGGTATTGTGTTGCATTGCATTATGTTACACAGGTGTTCATTTTATTGTGTTCTGCAGATGCTCATCTCATATAGCTGAAAGTCCACGCTGAAGTTAATTTACGTTGTAGTAGGTCCATTGATGGATCTAAAATCACTGCACGACATAGCTGAGGTTTACATTTATTGCTTCTCCTCGTGCACCCCAGTGTAATTTCTTCTTTTCTATGGTGTCTCGCTAAGGCTGTCAAAGGTCTGTAATGAGAAGTATTAGCCTCCTCACGGCTTGTTAATTGCTTTTCTTTGTCAAAAACGAAGAGACGGAAAATCGCTCAGTCTGCACATTCTAGATAGCATCTCCCGCGTTTGCCTCTTTCTCTAATTTGTGTGGTTTTCTGCACATGCACCAAGTTGTTACTATTCTCCGGAACATTCTTCTAAAATTCCAGCTGACACAAATGTACTGATTCCTGCCTCCAGGCCTCTGACAATAAAGAGACAGTGAGCAACCATCAACAAGCATTAAACATGTGGTAAACCACTAACAACTACACATAATAAGAAGTTGGAAAGCTGAGAGGTGAGGGCTGGGAGAGGATGGAGACACTCTACTGCTTTACCAGGGGTGGATGTAGAGGGAGGGGTGCGACCCATTTACCTGTGGCGTATTGAACATGAAAGTGTGTCTCCAGCCTTACATAATCACAGCTCAGGGGTTTATGGTGTCATATGTGTTCATATCAGTTCTGAGTGCATCATGTCTCACCCAGGTCATGTCATCAGTGACTGTAGATCACTGGTAGCACTGACAGAGGTTCGCAGGTAGCAGATGTGGTAGCAGCCAAGTGCAAATACTTTGGTACTATAGTTAACCCGTTATAGGGCACTCATTGAAATACTCTGAAATTCAAAATTTCAACCTTAGAGTGTTATTGGACATTGCCTTCTACCTCCTCATCAGTTGCCGTGACAACAGTCCCCCACCTCTTACTGTGAAACACCTAAGCAGTACTTTCTAAAAGATAAACACGTGCAATAAAACAGCTGTTATAAAGTCATAAACTGACAAAAATCCCTTATATTCACTATTTACAGCTTCACAATTTCTATAGACTAAGGCACAGGATCTGCCCCACATGTATTGTGGAAATTGCCAAAAATAGTCAATTGCCTGATAAAGGGTTGAGTTCAGTTTCAGGTGGAGTTTACTTGAGTATTTGTTAGAGCTACACTATATGTCGTTTGAGCATCACCATCACAATGTGCATGTGCGAAATAGTCACATTGCAGGGCCTGCAACGTAGGAGGTAAATGAACTCAACATGTTCTTATCTAATTTCAAGAGTACCTGATACAGTTGCTAGTAACAACATTAAAAAACGAGCAATGAACAAGAGAAAATCACCAAAAACAAAGAAAAAAATAACAGAAAATGAAGGAAATCACCAAAAACAAGGAAGAAAATCACCAAAAATGAAAAAAAAAATCACCAAAACAAAGAAAAAAATCAGAGAAAATAAAAAAAATAAAAAAAAATTAGGAAGAAAATCAGAGAAAACAAAGAAAATCAAAGAAAATCAGAGAAAACAAAGAAGAAAATCACCACAAATGGAGAAGAAAATCAAGAAAACAAAGAAAATTGGAGAAAACAAAGAAGAAAATCGCAATATGTATCGCAGGTTAAAAAAAGATTGCAATGTTAGTTTTTTCCAATATCGTACAGCTCTAGTATTTGTTGTCTATTTTTTTTTAACCTATTATAATGTTAAATTGATATCCACTATATCATGCAGTTGTGACTAGAAAAAACACCTTTTCTAACACTATTCAACAGAAAAAGGTTAAAGGTAATTTTGGAGCGTTTCAGGTGAACAGAAGCTTTGAGCCGAGGCTGTGCATTTCTCGGTTGAACTGTTGTTACTGTGGCTTTTTAACCTTCACACTGCATCTGCACTAGCAAAGCTTTTAAAGGGAATTATTGATTTAGTGCCTTTATGTGGATGGAAATAGCACAAAATGATTGATTATTGATTTTAAGAGTCACACTTAGAAGACGATCCCTCTGTGCAGTGATGCCTGTCGCACAAAAAACACCACAAGATGAAAATTGTTCCTTTAACTCATTCTTTGTCTTTTTAACCCATAAAGACCCAAACAACCACTAGTTACCAAAATCATGTACTGTTAAATACCTGTTGATCCACTAATCCCTTAAATCCATGTAAATAATTACTGTAAAAATCTGTTTTTCATCTTTTCATGGTAATCAGATATGACCCATTTGGACGTTCAAAGGCTCCACTGTTACTATGGAAACACCATCATCTTCCACAACACTGATTCACCAGTAAAACCCATGCAGTTGGATCAATGACAGTCGATGTAGACATTTGGTTTATGTTCAATTAATGTTAAATTTTGTTGGAAAAAGTCACATTTCATTCATTTTTCTACAGTTAACTTTAATCTGAGCTTTTATGACCATCTACATGATCAGTAAATTAAATATGAGAAAATATTACATTTATTCACACAATATTATTATAAATGATGGTCAATCACTTAAGAAAGGTTAAATAGAGAGAAAAATTCATTTTGAAAGTTCACAAAAGTAACACGAGGGTTAGCCCACTGGGTTGAAGTATACGTATTTCAATATGAGTAAACATTTAATGTACTTTGGCCACATCTGGGAGATAGGTGGACAATAAGAAAATATATCAGGGCCCTTTATCAGCTCTTGAAGTGATATGAATATGACTGTGGAAGTAATTAGCATTTCCTTTAGATGGAAAAGTACGATAGACTTTTATTTGATAGGGACTCTGTGTAAAGGCATAATTACATGAAACCAAAATGTAAATAATACAATACTGAACTGCAAATATGATGTGTGGACCTTGTGTCTGGTCAGGTTTATAAATAACAACACTAATACAGACGTAAATGAAAATCAAAAATTAATCATAAATTGTGACTTGAAGGTCAACATCCTTTTTTTTTTTTTTTTTTCCAGATAATTAAAGAAAAACTGCAAATAACTTAAAATGTATACCAGACATCAATGAGTATGGTAGACTTTTTTTTTAGTTGAATTAATAACTGTATTTAACCCTGTATGTAACCCTTTAGTCTTTGAGTTGATGCCCATTTGTAATGATGTCAAATGAGAGTGACATAAAACAGAAGTAAACGATTAAAAATATAAATAAAGAGATTAAAATTGGATTATAATCAGTATAAAATCACAAGCACAGAGAAGAGTGGAATTTTTGACAATGGATTAAAGTGCAATGAGAGTCTTACTTTTTTTTAATCTAAGCATAAAAACAAACTAAAAACAGCTCGTCCAAGTCAGGTACAAACACATGGGACCTGTTGTGAAAGGCAGCCGGTGGATCGAGTTTTGTAATTTGAAGATAATTAAAATAATTCTATAGTAAATCATTTAACAGTAGGTGGGATTTTATTGCGTATCAGCGTCTCAGGCACTCAAGTTCATTTTTGGCTTCGGTTATTTCTATCTTATCTTTCATGGAACTTGGAACCATGTTTAGCGTTCAGGTGTTTGTGGCCTGAAGGAGATAAATACGCTATCGGAGCCAAAGATAACAGGTGCTGGCCGAAGCCAAGCTCCTGCTCATGCAGCTGAACCACTTCATTGGCTCTGAGTAGTTTGCTGTGAATCATTGATTAGACGAATAAACTGGAGTGGTTCTATTTACAGCTGCACTGCGCTGTAACATCTGCTTTTCAGAGGCCACCCACACGTGTACATGCACACACATACACACACTCAGACAAGAGGTGTAACTGCAGAAGGCAAATTCCCCACATTTAGAAACGTGTGCTCTGTAGATTTTTATGCATTCAAGCAAATAAACCTCAATTTGCTCATCTGAACTGGACCTCCCTGTCTGATGAATGCGCCTGAGCAGGATGTTCCAGCTCTTAACTAGCAGCTCTAGGAACAGTTGCTCTAATAATTAAGGGCTAGTAGAGGAGGATTGTACAACAGATTAGAGATGATTCAGTAATAGGACTCATATCCACAGGTCAAGACCCCGGAGTTCTGCTCCACATCACTGAAGAGATGGGGTTTTTTCATTAAATTCCTGTATCCTCCTCTCACTGCTAAAGATGCATGCCTTTGTCATCAACATTAACTCTTTCCCCTTTGGACACCTCTGAGGAACAACCCATATGTTTCTAGGGCTACCCATGGAACATTTAGTTTTTTGTGTGTGTTGTTTCTTTTTCCAGTGGCAACAATCGTCACTACTTCAGCAAAATTTGAGAAAACCAAAGAAAATGTATTATTACAATAATTAATTTTTCAAAGTTTTATAAAATAACAAAACAAGATTCAAAACAATAAAAAAAAATACACAAAAAATGAAAAAAAAATTAAATAAAAAGAAATAAAGAAAAACATTTAATAAAAAAAATAAAGCAAAGAATAAAGAAAATTTCTTTTTAATCCTATTGGTTAGCCTTGTAAGGGTTGTGATCACCTTCACTTATCACATCCTCTATTACATTTGAAAAAACAAAACCTGTTCTACTGGTCGTCAAATTACGTTTTTAGTGATATAACAGAGGTGTCAAGACTTGTCATTAAGGATACAGGGGGTCGTCAAATGTCGTCTTTATGGGGGAAAGAGTTAAACTTCAAATTCTCAATTAATCCATGGTCTCTCTTTCCCCTTCACCACACTCATGTCACTCCAACTTTTTGCTTCCTGCCACCCATTCTTTCTTTTTTTCCACCCCTCCCTCACCGCACTCTGCATTTTCCTCTCTTCCTGCCCCCTCCCCCCAGCCCCCACCACTCCCTTTGTCCAGTCCTGTCTTCTTTTCCATCCTCTTCCTCTCTTTTCTGCCTCTCTCCAGGACTTTTTTTTTTCCACTGCAGTCATATCACCTAACACTAATGACGGTTTTAATCATTTATTATGGAGGAGAAGAGGGATCACACTCTGCTGCATGAAATATTATGTAGGCTGAAAGAGAAGAAAAAGAAAGAGAGAGAGCGAGAGAGAGAGAGGGAGAGAGAGAGAGAAACATGTCTCATAGTCATTTTACACTCCAGAAAACCGCAAATATACCATCATTTAGCCCCACCCTGTTATAACTGCTGTGTGGCCTTGACTCTTCACCTACAACAGAGCACCATTCCTACTGAGGTTTTATTTGAAACAAATGCTGCCCTTAGCCGACACTACAGCAGTATGCACTTACCTCTGTCGCTTTACCCTAACAAAGTGGTGCACTGACCTCCAGGCACGATAGCAGATAACAGCAAAATGAACAGATGTCTGAGTGCCACCAAAGGCCAGCAACACACTGCCACCCAATTTGGCCCTAGCTGAGCCTGGCCTGTTGTATTTACACAGTCATATGTGTGTGTGTGTGTGTGTGTGTGTGTGTGTGTGAGGCTGGGGTCCATGGAGAGCATCCAGGTCCAGACGCCGTATAGATCCAGAGACAGAGAGGGTCTAGTGGCCCCTGGGCTCTTGTAAAATTAAAACTAGTTGGAATGTGGATGCTTTGCAGAGTGAAACAAGCTGCATCTACGTCTGTGCAGCAGCCCTGCTGGGGCCGAACTGGCAGGGAACACCTGTCTCTATACCGCACCAGGCCACAATCTCTGAGACTATACATCGTAAACAAGATTTTCTCTGTGCTATTTTGTGTGCACTAAAACAGAAATAGCTGTGAAATTATATCTGTTCACAACTACATGTAGTGTGAAATCTACCCTCTGTTTTTGTACCTTGACATGAGTAATGTTACTAAGTTACTCCATTTACGAGGAATATTTAAATTGAGATTACGACAACTGTTTGGAGTGTCTTTAATCATCACAGAGATAAGGACAAAGCTGTATACTTTTGTGTATTCTTGATACAAACTAGGTCTAATACAACAACAAATCAAAACCACTCTGTTTTCCATTTATGTACCTTAAGGAGGTTATGTTTTTGTTTGTCTGTCTGTTTCTCTGTCTGTTAGCAACTTTACGCAAAAACTACTGGGCAGATTTTAATGAAACTTTCAGGACATGATGGAAATGAC
>JAPTGZ010336916.1:0-12044 GCA_029814645.1 Fowleria isostigma | reverse complement strand
CCCCCGGTAAAGCAGACTTAGGCCAGGTGGCTTGTCTGGAGGCCTAAGCAGAGTCAAAACAGGAGAATAGTTTATACTTTATTGGACGAGACATGAAGGACATGTTCTGTATAACAAAGTTTAACATGACCTTAAGACTGGAACTGAGGGTTAACATAATTAGAATAATACAAACATGAGTACATGAATAATTTTGCCATTACAATGGAAAAGTAGAAATCTGATTTTATAGATGGAAAATGGACCGCACTCTGCATGTATGGAAAAAAATATTCATGTTTCCGAGACTCTTACCGCTGTTCTATTTTCTAAAGCAGGAGTTCCTGAAGTAGGGGGTCGGGACCGCCTGGAGGGTCACAAGACACCAACAGGGATGTCATGACATGATTTTCAGAATCTTCTTATTGTAACCTCTGAGATGATTTAAACAGATTATTGACGGTATTGTCACATTCATAAATTGAAGGTAGGAAGTTTTGCTTAGTCGGTCTAATGGAGCACAACCTAACAGTGACGAACAGGTTGGGCATTGTTGGGCTTAATGGTGTCATATTAATAAAAATACACATAAAAAATTATAAAACAGACATTAACTTTAATAGGAATGAATACAAAACTCCCTTGAACCCCTGCACATAAAACAGAACACAATGAGTAAAATGACCAGTACCCACAATGCAATGCAGCAAATATGTCACAGTATCATTTAAAGGGTATCTGAAATCACAACTTAAAATAAAAAAGCCATGCACTGAATTTATCTGGGTTTGGTCTTTATTTGTTTGTACGAGCTGCATCACCTAGCTTTAATCTTCTGGAAATTATTTGGTGACATAATGGTATACATATTCAGAAAAATGGAAACAAACTGACGGAAATGTAACCCGTGTGCTTGCCTCTTGCTGGATTAGTCAACTTTTTTGTAGTTCCCATTGAAAATGAATGGGGTTTTTGATCGTGTTTGTGTGCGAAATCAATATCGTTACAATGTACATCTTTGGGCCAAGTCGGACATTTTTTGCACTGACATTATAATTTTAGGACCAGTCATGTGGGAACGGTAGCCACTTGAAAATAGCCCAATTCCTTTCAGATGGACAAATTTGGCTGGCTTTTCGCAACTTTAACAAAATCTGTGCATCGGAATGTCAATCTATATAATAACACATCTTTCGAGACCAAGCTACACATTTTTGTAATAATACGTTTTGGTCTATTCCAATGCTCAAACTATTAATTCCATAATTTCTTTACATAATACACATCTATTTACTCAAATGTCACAAGTTATTTGAATTTCTTTACCAAAACATCTGGAAATTAGGGTCTGGAAAAAGTATGCAATTTTGAAATTTCAAGTATGTGGGAACCCTGTCCGTGAAGAAACGCAAGGCAGAACTAGGGGATAGAGAGACGACACCAAAGAGTGAAAGGGGAGATGATGAAGATGGAGGAGGACCGAGGTGGGGAGGGTGGTCTTTAATCAAAATGTTTTTCAATTAATTTTACAATTAGGGCGCTGCTCGTTAGCTTTGGCACACACAAGAGATGACATTGCTAGCAGTGCTATGCGTGTCATTAATATAATGATGACAGATTGGCGCTCCTGTGGGACTGCCTCTGCTCGGTGACAGCTGGGCTCTCCCAACGTCACCTGACCAGCATGACATCACCTAACCCCATTCAACATGGCCGCCAGTGGTACAAAGGACAAGGCCCGTACACAACAGTTACCGCACACCCTTTGGCTGGGCCAGGAAGTGCGATGACACAGACAGAAGATGCTGCTTCTTTTCCTTTTCTTCTCCCTCCCTCTCCATCCATCCCTGGTCATTCATACAAGGACATACAGCCAAAGCAGCCAAACAAACAGCTTTTTTTTTTATTTTCTCGACAAATGCCCAAGGTGCACTTGTGTTAAGGTATCATACCGTATATTCTCTCAAAGACAATCAATCACTTGTACACATAAGCTTCGACACACAAATCCAAACACACACACACACACATATACACACCACATACTCTGTTGGAGCCTGACTCTCTTATACGCTGTTGTCATGGCAACCCCATTAAGGGAGGACACTCACGCTGCAACTCTGGTGAAATCAGCCTGTCTCTCTTTTACCTCTCTCTCGCTCTCTCTCATACACACACACACACACACACACACACACACACACACACACCTTCTTTTTCTTTCACTGCCAGCCATTTCTATTTGTCTCCCTCCATTACTTTCCTCTGCTCGCCCATTGTCCTTCTCCTCCTCTCCTTGCATCACCCTTGGCGCACCTCGCCACTCGTCTCCCTCCATTACTGTGCTACCTTTTCATCTTCTCACCTCCCGCCTTCTACTTCCAAGCCCAATGTAAATATGTCAGCTCGGTTCTTCGGCGTTCTCATTGTGCTTATACCCCCTGACTTCTGTTTAGTCTCCGCCCACATGTTGCGAGGACCTCTGCATCTCGTTCTCATCCATCCCTAGAGACACACGGGGTACATCTGTGATTGAGCCTGTACCTCTCATCTTGTGCCCTCTCCAATTAAAGGGGAGATTTACAGGGGGAATCAGTCAGAGGGCAGCCTTGGAGGACAGCTTTAATAAGGGCTCCATGCTGCACCAATCTTTTTCATGCTCTCCCTGGTTTTCTCTTAGGAAGATGGTTTGCCATTTAGCAGGTGTGAGGACAGGAGACAGGAGAAACAGGTTACACCATAACTCCTCCATGACAGGAACGTTTAACAATGGCCCGGCTGTTAAAAGCCAGCCGACAAAACCAATGACCAGGTGCCCCAGACTAAAATTAAGATAATCACATAAAAGCACATGGGAGAACTAGACTTCTCAGCCTGATAGAGCTGCACAATATTGGAAAAACTGACATTGCGATTTTTTTTTTAATCCTCCCAGAATGTTATAACTGTGTGGTGCCGATGTAGATGGTCAAACAAATTAGTTGGGTTACCTTTCATGGTGGTAACAAGCGTAAGGCAGTGTCGATACAGAACACATGTTTCAATATCGACCTTCTGTAATCGAAATAATTCCAGACAACTAACCTTAAATTTCTTTTTGGCACCAAGTCTTTGTTTTCGGTGATTTTCTCTTGTTTGTTAGTCATTTTTCAATGTTGTTACCAGTGACTCACTCCATGACAACCCAGTGTGACATTTGTTACACTTTCCAAGTAAATTTTTCTCTATATTTAACCATGCTTTTGTGGTTTATTGCCATTTATTGTGATATTATCTTCTGTAATTTGTGTTTTTTCAGTGAAAATTAGGTATTTACCAACATTTAATTTACTAATCATGTAGACGTTCATATAAGTTTAGAGTAAAACTGAGGATTATTATATCAAAAACAAAGACAATTGAAGAAAAAGTGACTTTTTCAGCAAACTCTATCATTAACTGAACATAAACCCAGTGTGTCCATCCACTGGAGCTAATCCAACACCACTGGGTTTACAAATGAATCAATGTTGTAGAAGATTTTCAGTGTTTCCACGGTAACTACAGAGCCTCTGAACATCCATATGGGTAATATCTAATGACAATAAAAAGATGAATAACTGCAATTTACACCAATTGCTTACATGGATTAGTGAATCAACAGGGATTAAACAGTTTATCAGTAGATGGTTTGGTAAATAGTGGATGTTTGGGTGTTTATGGGTTAAAATACGTTAAATATAAAGAAAATTTTGGGAACTGACAAAATTAGTGCTAGGTTTTTATGGGTTATGAAAGATTGTGATTGATGGATTAAAGTACTCTTGAATTTATATGAGAACCTGTTGAGTTCATTTTCCTCCTACACTGTGGGGCCTGCGATGTGACTATTGCGCACACGTACATCGTGATGATGATGCTCAAACGATACATTGTGCAGCTCTCCAGCCTGATAGTATTTACCCTCATGCCTTGAGATTCAGCTGTCACATTAGTTCCAGCAGCCATACCATCCATCTTGCAGCTCGTGGGTGGCAGGACCACTGCGTAGCATCACAACTTAACAAATAATGGCTTGTTGTTTAGAAACTGTGCCAATTCATGAAAGATTGCTATAGAAACACTCTTCCTCCCATGCCTTCGTACTTATCGCTGTAAGTGTTCAACCCTATAAGCCACCTGTTTGCCACAAGCTACGGCGTCAAGCTTCAACCCCCACCCACCCTGATCCACTCCAGCCCACTTGATGAGCTAGATAACGCAGGATGGTGAAGAGCACACACAGGATGCCCCCCAGAGAAATAATCTGGAGATACATCGAGTGAATAGGGAGGATAAGCAGCGGGGCCCAGGGCTAGCAGGCAGCTTGCATGATGAGAGGAGCGGAATAAAAGCAGAGAGGGACGGAGATGAGGGAAAATAAAAAAGAGCACTAAAGACAACATAGGGAGTGAGTAAAGGAAAAGGAGGTGGCTGAGTGAAAGGGAGAACGAGTGGGAAGGGTAGAGCAAGTGGGGGGTAGTTTTCATTAAAGGAGGCAAAAAAGAAAAGAGCAAGAGAGGGGAGCGGCATGTGAGATTTAGAGAGTGAGTAGGTGGTTGGATGTAAGGGGATGCGAGCGGAGACGGAGGGAGGGAGGGGTGGGCATTAGAGGGAGACGGAGGCATCTGCTGTTGCTCTACATGGAGGTGAATCCAGCCTGTAGCTTCCTGGGAGACACGTAGTAGAAGTTATCTCCCCAGAAGCCACCGCTCACATCACTGCAGGCCTGCTTATTTGTATGTGCACACAAGTCAAGATACATTTCGGTGCTTAATAGTCTTCGCATGTATTACGCGCTGGCCCAGTATGTGTGCCTGCGGTGAGCCTGCCCATGTCTAAGTATAGCATCAGTGTCTCTCTTACATGTGTGCTACTTTACTCTTTTCCTCCAGTTGGGTTTCAGCGCCGGCATGTCGCAATTATTACATAATTACCTTTTACTACAATGTGAGCAAATTACAATTGTTGGTCTTGACCGTGATCATTTTTCTCCATTCATCTGTATAAAAACACATCTGGATGAATGGAAAATGTCATGTTTCCATCACTTTTTCCATATTGTTGACATTCTCTGTTTGAGATTTGAGAGAGCTGTCAACTGGCGACGTCTTGTTGCAACTATTGTGTCACGAGGCATTTAACTTCTATCAGTATCTGTCATTATTCATTATTTGTTATGCATTTCAGAAATTGTGTATAGTATTGTGATGTGTAACGGTACAGAAAAATTTTGGCTTGGTATGTTTTCGGTCTTCAGTTCGATACATTTTTGATATGTTTTTGGTACAGTGAAAGAGACCATTGAAGGGGGAGGGGCATGGGGGTTGCACCCTGTAACTACCTCTGTGACACAAGACATTTCTACTAAATATTGTTCAGTCATTTTTCCATTAACAGGCACCCCACGTTATGTAGTTTTGTATTTTTGAATGTTCAGTGTTTGTTTATGGCAAACACTGTAATTTACTTAGTGTTTTTGAACGCCTCAAAGTATTCCCTGTGGTGCTGTGAACATGACCTCACAGTAGCAGAGACACGGTGAAGAAGAAGAGGAGCAGGTTCACTTAATTTTACCAACTTGAGTCAAGAAATAAAAACCTTTTTTTTTGCTATAAAGAAATCCATGGACTGTTTTGTCACAAAGCTGCAAAATACAGAAAACAGAAAGTGAAACTTAACATCAAACGTCCGACCCGACTTCTGTGCTTCGTGCTGAGAATTCGCCGCTGTTGAAAGTATATAGAGCAGGGGTGTCCAAACCTGGTCTTCGAGAGCTACTATCCTGCATGTTTTAGATGTATCCCTTTTCCAACACACCTTATCATCAAGCTCTGCAGAAACCTGACAACGACTGTCATGTGTGCTGGAAGAGGGATACATCTAAAACATGCAGGATAGTAGCTCTCGAGGACCAGGACTGGACATCCCTGATATAGACGAAACCTTGCGAAGCCACACTGCTACATGAGTGTTTGTGTACTTTACATAGGCTACATGTATTCATTCAGTACTCCTTCATATTGTGTTGAAGGCCCCAAGCCGAAATGATTCACCACAAATGAGTGTACCTTTACACCCCTAGTATTATGTATGCCAAATATGCGTTCAAAAGTGCCCGTGGAAAAAGGTGCAATTTTTTTTCATCTGTTTTTATCTGCATCAGTTGTACGGAAAGTGCACAACTCTTTTTGGCTTACAGAGGAGCATAAAATCAACAGAGGAAGACAATTAGATTACAATTGTTTGTTAAAAAATTTAATTGTCATGACAGCCCTAGTTATAGCATCATACAAAGCAGCCCAACCCCTTCAGTGGGGTAGTAGTTGTGCTGCCCTGGATGTGGGGGGAGGGTTGGATGTAGCGTAGATGGAGAGGTGGTGGCAAAGAGAGAGGATGATGTTTATATTTAGCTCCATGCACAGTTCAGTTGGGAGGCCAGACTGGAGATCCAAAGCTTAATACTTCCAGTACATTCGGCTACACACTGACCACAGAGTAGTTGACTCACAGTAGACAAACCGTGTTCTCGCTAACAGAAGCTACGGCATGAGAATTGCCTCTCAAAATGGAGGGGAGCAGAGAGCTCTGTGTTGCAGCGTGGCTGTTATGAATATTTGAAGCAGCCATATCACTAGGCTCCTGGTTGTTGCTCGAGGGGGGAAACATGGATGCGGGCACAGAATGGTTGGCAGTGCAGAGAGGCCGGGACGGAGGGGGGTGGCGGGCAGTGGCGGAGGCAGCGGCCCATCCTGAGGCTGGCAGCAGGCGGCTCAGTGAATGAAAGCAGGGCAGGTCATGTGTGGGTGGGGAGGCGGGACTCTCCTGCTGCTGAGACAGATGCCACGGTTGTTAGGCTTAATTTCTTCTGCCAAGCACCACCCAGCACTGGCCAAAAACAAACTCAAATGCTTGTGGCTAGTGTGTGTATCTGTTTGTGTCTGTGTGTGTCAATAGAGAGAAAGAGCGCTGTTTGATTCGGTATCAGCCTCTACCAGGAGCACACACAAGCAGAGCAATAATCGTTTACTGTTCAATCCCATGCACCTTCCATCTCCTCTTGTGTTCTCTAAGTCTCTTTCTCGGCCCTATCTCCATTTCTCAACATCCATCTTCCTGACTGTTCCTAGTCGGCCGTTCTTTCTCTCCATCTTTATTCCATCTTTCCCTCTGCAGCAAAGCCGGCTCTCACTGCAGTGAAAAGTAAAAAGGGAGAAAAAAAGAGGGTGGGAGGGTGGGGGGGGCACAGATACTAGGAGAGAGAAAAAGAAGACGAAGAAAGAGCAGTGTAGTATTTGGCTCAGTGTTGCATTATTGGCTTGGGTTGATCTGATCTGAGCAGATTACAGGAATACAATACTCACAAATCACCACTCTGCCTCTTGAGCCTCACACCCTGTCACTCTCACGCAAACACAGCACGCAAATGCTATTTCACACCCACACACCAGCACAAATTCTCCCCTACACCGACTCCCACACCTGTGGCCCGTCTAGCCAGTCTACAGACACGACTCTTCATACCTAAAGAACATACCAGCTCTGACACTCCAGCGCGCACATCCTTCAACACATGGCTGCCTTCCCTGACAAGAGGCGTCACCCATGCAGCAAGACATCTTGACTAATAATTAGCCAAATTAATACAGCAGTGAGAAAATGCAGATTCTCAAAGCTGAATGCGTTACCGTTCGCCTCAATAATGTGTTCATTATAAATGAACACTTTCTTCTCTACACGCTCTGTTGCTCTTCCCCCCTCTCTTCACTCCTCTCTTGACTTTACTAAGACTAACTGGAGGGTGTTGGGGTGGGGGTTGGGGTGGCAGCCTGTGCCAGTGTGACATGTTTTGCCTCTTTACTTACACATTAATTCAGGTATTGATCATGTTTGCATTGAGCGCCAGGGAAAAAGAGAGCAGGGAAGTCAGGGAAAAAACACCAAACGGAATGCATCAGAGCGCCACTTTCACTGTTCAGGAAACAAAATCGCTGCATAAACACAAGCATGGATACATACGCTGGCACACACCTGTCAGCTCAAGGACGAACACATAATACATACTGTGCCTATACAGTTAAAAACAAGTTCAAAGCAGCACAGCAGCAGCCTCCAAACTCAGCTCCCACAGCACCTTACCGACGAACACACACTGACACACCAGCACCACCACATTCAATTCATCTGCAGCACAGCAGGTCTTTGGATGCTGATCCATAAACATTGATTCACACTTCGACAACACTTATTCATGTATCTATTTACTCATTCATTCACTTATACATTTGATGTCAAAGAAGCACCAGCTGCTGTGGCTGATGTGTTGTGATTGATTGACTCGTGAAAGATTTTTTTTTTTTTTTTACACGACGGATGCAAAATTAAGAGCGAACTCCTGATGTTTGTTTAAGAAGATTGTGCAGCCCTGTGTTGTTTTTTTTTTTTTATCAATCAATCCACAGAAAAAACAACAAAAAGTACCTCTCCTGCTGTATTATAGACTGAGTCATTGACATTTCACAGTCTCGACTGTATCTTCTCAATGTAAGACCTTCTTTCACTGCAGCACAATTATACTACAGAGCGGTGCAACGAGAAACGGTTGCACATGTTCATCATATTACAAATACTACACTTGCTATTGTACAGCACAGCGGTAATCTCTCCAACACACACAACACACACTGGTGCAAGCACTACCGAAGCGCGTCATGGTGTCTGGGTGGCAGACAGGCTTCAGAGACAACAACGGTGAAAATTAAATTCCATTTAAAGCTAATCCCATTTCCAACCTCTGCTGAGTCTCTCTGCTATTGTGGCAGTCAAGGAAATCTGTCTCAATTGTTCCATTGTGGGAATTGATGGTAAAACACGATACAGCATAAATAATGGAGCCTGATCACCAAGACGCGGGCCCTGAAGGAGACTACGACAGGGTCAGACAAGCATGCTGCTGCCAAGGGTGGTAGAGAGGGGCAGAGACGCAGCCGTGGCAGACAGGAAGGTGAGAGAGACAGCCGAGCAGAAAAAGTGAAAGGCCGGGACAGACAGCGGGACAGTTAACAATGTGTGTGCATTTATGCCATGCTAATTCTCTTGACATTTTACGGGCCGTTTTGTTTTGCCGCTGCCGTTGGTGACAGAGATGAGGTAGGACTGGGAAGGATTTGAATGTAACGCAAGCAGCAGGACAGACAATAGTCTTGTCCTCCCTGCCCCCCGGACGCAAAGCACCACAAGTGTCACGTACATAAACAAACATATACACACACTCTCCTTGGTGTTGAAAGTGAACCGGCCATTGACATCCCATGGGAAAGACAGCAAGAATAAATTAGATTTTCTTACGTTTCCTGAAGGAAATGTAACCCGTGTGTTTGCCTCTTGCTGGATTAGTGGACTTGTGGCTAGCTGCAATGTAAAAATACCAAAGAGGAGCTGATTAATTAAGCCTGGATGCGATTCTGGGTCTGATTTTAACAGTTACCTATCAAAAACCATACACCTTATCCTCATAGGAAACATACTGCCATAGACAAAACAACCTGTGTTTTAAAGCTCAAATGAAGTCTCTAGGTGAAAGTATGATAGAGCAGTAGTGGTCTGAGAAAAGTCAACTTTTTATTTTTTTCCATTTTAAGTGAATGTGTTTTTTGCTTTTGTGTGCAAAAATTGTACGAGATATTGTTACAACGTGTGAAATATATAATCTTTACGACAAGCTGGACATTTTTTATATTAACAGTATAATTTTAGGATCAATTGTATAGGAATGTTAGCCACTTGAAAATGGCCCCATTCATTTCAATGGACATGCTTGGCTGGTTTTTCGCAACTTTAACGAAATCAGTGCATCGAAATGTCACTCCAGATAATTACACATCTTTAGAGACCAGGCTGCACATTTTTGTAATGATATGTTTTGGTCTATTTCCAATGTTCTAGGCTGCATTTTTTGTCAAAGTTTTTTGTATAAGTTATAAAGAACTACATTTTGAAGTTTAAATGAAGTCTGTAGGTCAAAGTATGGTGAAGCAGTAGTGGTCAGAAAAGTCAAGTATTTTGTTGTTCCCACTGGGAATGAATGGCGTTTTTGATTGCATTCATGTGCGAAAACCACATGAGATATCACTATGATGTATGACATAAAGAATCTTTGGATGTTTTTGTGTTGACAGTGTAATTTTAGGATCAATTATGTGGGAATGGTGGCCACTTAAAAATGGCTCAATTCATTTCAGATGGACAAATTTGGCTGTTTTTTGCAACTTTAACAAAATCCATGCATTCGGAATGTCACTCATGATAATAGCACATCTTTGGAGACCAGGCTGCACATTTTTGTAATGATGTGTTTTGGTCTATTTCCAACGCCCTGGGCCACATTTTTTGTCAAAGATTTTGTATAAGTCATATGTCAGTCTGAAGAACAGTAGTCCCCTGTGCCTTGCATTGCATACAAGCACACAGGGAATAATCCTGCTGCTCTCTAGTAAAAGCTCCTCTCTAGTCGAGCACTGGCATCGCTTAGTGTTCCTCTTCCTACGCGAGTAAATATACCCATCTACTACATGAAACAAAATGGTTTCCAGTTTCAGAGTGCCAGAAGGTTTGGATAATTATTTAATAGAGTTTAATCTATCAAACAAAAATACAAATCTTAACTTTGGTTGCTTGATGATGACGAGAAGCACCCTCCCTCGGCAAAACACGGCAATGCTTCTCGGTGTGATTGCGCGGAAGATGAAATGAGGTGTTTAAATGTAGCTACATTTATGTGCCAAAGAGACAGGAAAGATGCTCATCTCCTGGGCTGAAATGATGTAGAAACGACAGGCGACTGACACATAGAGATAGATGCACAAACACCATCCACCTACTTTTCCTGTTTGCATTCATTTCACATCCAACTCGAAATTCGCATCCAATTTTACAGTCAGTACACGTCCAAGCTGGCACTCAAATTCAGCCACTTGTGCATGCAGCCCGTATTCGCGGGTCAGTGTGGTTAAAGCTGACACTTTCTGTCAACACACCCATCACTAACCCCCATTACTCGCTCACTTAGTCTCTTCCATCATGCCTCACTCATTCATTTGCCCGCACGCATGCATGTGCACAGGCGCCTCCACAATCTGCGCAAACACACACAAATACACAGTCATCACCCACTTGTTTGTTTAGCAATTTGTTCATTTGTTCAGGCCTTCACTTGTTCACAGTATTCTCACCCACTTACTCAACATTCAGTCATTGTTGGAGCCACTCCTCCATCACATGCTTCCTTCTACTTTTACCCACTTCCTCTTCTACTCCACATCCATTGTCCCAGACCTCATTTTCTCCTTTTTATTAGTTGCCGTCACACTTCTCACCCACTTTGGCCCCCGCCTTCACCTCATCTGTGTATTCACCCTCAATAACTCTACTGATCCAAGACTCCTGTGTCCATCTCTATATAGTTTGTCTCCAGCCAGTCTGTTTTTTTTTTTTATTGAGTGATGCAAGACAAAACATGACAAGTGGAGGATAACATACTGACATTACATACAGACGATGAAGACAAGACAGACAAGCAGGGATTCTTAACATTTTTAACAGTTTGATGATGTTGAATAGATTGATATATCGTGATTTATATACATACACGTATGCTTACACACATATATATCTATATATCTATACATCTATATAGATAGATATGTATAAATTCATTCATTAATTTTCTGAACCCGCTTTATCCTCACTCGGGTCACGAAGGTCACATGGAGCCTATCCCAGCTACTAAAGGTCAAGGCGGGGTACACCCTGGACATTTGGCCAGTTCATCACAGGGCTGACATATAGAGACAAACAACCACTCACATTCACACTTATGAACAATTTAGATTAATTAATCAAGTTATTAGTGCATGTCTTTGGATTGTGGAAGGAAACAGGAGTACCCGGGGCTAACCCACGCAGACACGAGGAGAACATGTAAACTCCACACAGAAAGGTCCCACCTTGACTGGTGCTGGAATTGAACCCAGGACCTTCTTGCTGTG
>JAPTGZ010336858.1:0-12051 GCA_029814645.1 Fowleria isostigma | reverse complement strand
ACATTTTCACTGGTTTTTCCCAAAGTTGTGGAGGGAGTGATGATTATAGCCACTGGAAAAAAGAAACAACACACCGTAAAAACAAAATGTTTTATGAGTAGAACTCATAACACATATATGGGTAGAACAAGTAATATATATATGAGTAGAACTGGTAACACATATGAGTAGAACTAGTAACATATATGGGTAGAACTAGTTACGTATATATGGGTAGAACAAGTAACATATATGTGGGTTGAACTAGTAACATATATATGGGTAGAACTAGTTACGTATATATGGGTTGTTCCTAGTTGCCGTCCAAGGAGGAAAGAGTTAAAACTGAACAAATAATCAACAACAATCCACATATGCCCTCTCAGATATTATACCTGCATTTTTATTTGCACTGGATTTTTATTAGGAAAAGTGTGTGGTACTTTCATTATAATGAAATATATATTGAATCATTCAGAAATATTTTTTATTAGTAATTTTTACTAATTTTTTTTATCAATTACTAGAAATTTCATTTGAATTCCAGGTGACCCTATGTGGGGTTGTGACCTTAAGGTTGAAAAACACTGCTTTAGCACTTTTTAAGGCACCTAAAAAGTCAGAATTGTGTCGTCTGAACGTATCTTTAATAGAGACAGAACCTGACAACCTCACACATTCACCTGGGATTGATTCACATTCAACAGAACACTGACATACAGGAACACTGACATATTCGTTGTTATTCTAGTTGTATTTCCAATCTTTGTCCACATATCGGAGTCAGTCGTTCAGTCAGTCCTCCTCTGTAGAAGCAGCTGTTCTGTGGTGGTCCTTCGTCTGACTGGCCCCTCCCCCTGGATGGCGGTTTCACTGACCTCTGATAGACACCAGCTGTGTGCAGCTCAGGTCCAACAGCTGAATCCTCTTCCTGTCCGTCTGTCCGTCTGTTCAGGTCCGCTGGGCTACGTCAGGAACCTGCAGGTCACCGACCCCACCACCAGCACCCTCAACGTCCGCTGGGAGCCCGCCGAAGGAAACGTCAGAGAGTACATCGTCATCTGGGTACCAGTGGCCGGAGGAGAACAGGACGTGGTGAGTCCATCCACCAGAACGACCTTTAAGGTCACGGTCATTTACAATGACGCAACATGTTCAAAGAGATACAAGGATACAGATAAAAACAGAAAATATAATTAAACTAATACAAATATATAGAGATTAAAGATAAGAGAACCTAAAACTGATGAAGCACACCCACAGTCAGATACAACAGTGTATCAGGGCCAAATATGAAAATAAAAACACTGGACACCACCAGAATAAAGATAAAATATCAAAATAAAATCTGTAATTTTATGAGAATAAAGTCAAACATAAAAAGAGTCATAATGTAATGAGAATGAAGTAAAAAAAAAGTCAAATTATATGAAAATGTTTAACAAAAATGGAAATAATCTGAACGCACACACACACACACACATGAACACACACATGAACGCACACATGAACACACACATGAACACACATAGGAAAACACATGAACACACACAAACACACACATGAACGCACACATGAACACACATATGAAAACACATGAACACACACAAACACACACATGAACACACACATGGAAACACATGAAAACACACATGAACACACATATGAACACACACGAACACACACATGAACACACACATGAATCAGGTCTGAGGCTGTGACTCTTCAGTTATTTGTCATGAATCCTCTGTTCCTTTAATCATTCTTCTGGTTTACGTTCTCCTCTGGACCGATGCCAGTGGGTCAGACCACTGCAGTCATCTCCAAACCACTCTGATGTAACAGATCTATGAAAAAAAAAGATAAATGAAGTTATGATAAGAAGAAAAAGAGTGTTTTCTTCCAGTGAATGGAGCCCATCAGACAGACACACAGACACACAGACTCACAGACACACAGCTGTGGAGTGTCTGGACTCAGACTCTTCTCTGTGAATCAGTGTCTGAGTCTGTGTCATTACATGATGTCACTGGTTTAAACAGTAAAGTCCCAGACCGCGATATGGACACGATCTGTTCACTGGCAGATATCAGATTAAATGGAGGTGGAGGTGAGTTCAGACCCAGACGATGAAGGAGGAGTCAAGACATCTGAAACAGTTACATCTGAAATGGAGTCAATGACCACCTCCTCAGTTCATCCATGTGTCTCCACCTCCTCCTCTTCTTCCTCCTCCTCTTCCTCCTCCTCCTCTTCTCGATTCATCCTTGTGTCTCCTCTCCTCCTCCAGGACCAGGTCTCTGGAACCACCACCTCCACCGTCCTGAAGAACCTGGAGTCTGACACCGAGTACACCGTTACCGTGGTACCGGTTTACCACGAGATGGAGGGGAAGTCCATGTCTGAGAACGGAAAGACCAGTGAGTCCAACATGTGTCCAGTCTGACAACAGACAGGGTTACAGGGGAACACAAGTAACAGGAGTTTTAGGTTTAGTATCGTTGTGATGATCACACATATGCATTTGTTTGTATTTAGGTCCAATCTGATGTGTGTGAAGTATGAACCACAGGAAAAACTAAAGTTTAATGGAAAAAAACAGCCTCTATAAACTACAGTGGTTGTATTTAGTGTGACCTCAATTTGCACTTAGCATATCTTTAACTCTTTGGTGAACAAAATAAACAAAAATGAACAGAAGAATCATCAAAAATGAACAAAAGAATCTACAAAACAAACAAAATAATCAAGAAATCAAACAAAAACGTTAAGAAATTGAATGAAAATGAACAAAATAATTAAGAAATCGATCAAAACATCAACTAATTGAATGGAAATTAACAAAATAATCAAGAAATCAAACAAAAAATTAACAAAATGAAAAATGAACAAAATAATCAACAAAATGAACAAATAAAGGAAGAAGTGAAAGGAAAAGGAACAAAAGAATCAACAAAAATAAACAAAATAATCATCAAAATTAGCAAAAAAAACCCAAACCAATTTAACAAAGTACTCGGGTTTGATTGTTTATGTCTGAAGAAAAAAGAATGAGAAATAAATGTATCTGATCATTTTAACCCTAAGGCATTTCCACAGTACTCCATAAATTTGTGATTTGATGAAATGCTTCCAAACATGTTTAAATTAGTATAAATGCATCTGTTTATTTCCTGTTAAATCCACATTTGATCATTTGTTGAAGGCGTCGTATCCCCTTTACTAAGTAAATATGAAAAGTGTTTCAGATTTGAGTGGATTTCTGTCTTTAAATCTGACATGAATGAAGTGAAAATCTGAGTTTGTACTTTTAGAACTTTTATTGTGAAAGGTAATATCAGAATAGATCAAGGTTATAATCGTTAACGAAAACTAACGAAATAACGAAAAGTAAAATTCAACATACATTGTCATTAAGTAAAATAAATAAAAACAATAATTAAAAGAAAAATCTGTAACTAACTGTTGTGTGTGTTTATAAAACTAAAACGTACTAAAATTATAGATAAAACGCTTTTGTTTTTGTCTTTGTCAATTAATTTATAGCCTTTTGGATCGTATATAATCAACTTATTTTGCTGTAGCAGTAACTGAATAATTTTTTAAAGTGGTATTATTTGTTGAGTTTTATTACACACGTCTTACTCTGATCTTTTTGAATCCTGCACTTGACAAAATAAAATAGAAAATGTGACAAAAACTAAAACTAATAAAAACAAAACTAAAACTAAGCATTTGAAAAAAAGAAAAACTAAGAAAAACTATCAAACACACTGTAAAAACAAATTAAAATGAACTGAATTAGAGAAAAAAAGTCAAAACAACATAAAACTCAACTATAATTAAAAATACAAAACTATTCTAACCTTGGAATAGATGGATGTGTTTATTTAAATTTGACAAACGAGTGTCGACGTTTGTAAAAATCATCTGAAACTCTTAACGGCTGCGTTCGCCAAAGCTTAAATCAGTTTAAAACCCATGAAGCGGTTGTGGAACACCGGGTCCAAGCATCGAAACGAGACTCCGACCTGCTCCGCTCGGCTGCGTTTCCTCCGCCCCGCTGGGAAATCAGAGGCCGATGTGGAACTGTCAGATTTCAGGGTTGAGTTGCATGGTTTTCACTAATGAGTCACATGTTGAGGCCGATTCAGACACGACCTGCAGACACAATGACCTCTGACCTCTGAGTCCGAACCACCACACCCCTGACCACACCTCTGGTTTGTGCTCAGATCCTCTGGGCGGAGTTAAGAACCTGCAGGTGGTCGATCCCACCATCAGCACGCTGACGGCGCGCTGGGAACCGGCCATCGGAAACGTACGGAGCTACAAGGTGTTCTACACGGCCGAGCCCGGAGGAGAACAGCAAATGGTACGAACCACCGAAAAGTCGCAGGTTTGAGACGAAACACTCAGAATCAGAACAATTGGAACAGGTCAAAGGTCACCGGAGCACCAGACTGGAGTCGTTGTGAAGGTGTAGATGGAATGTCTCAGGTTTGAGAAATTGTGATTTTTGAATTTTTTTAAGAATTTTTTTTTAATATTAAAAATGTTCTTTAACTTTTTCTCTGAGACCCAGGAAAGTAACCATTCAGGCTTTTGTAAAATTTATTCATTAATTAATTTTTTTTTTTACACAATATTTTTATTGACTTGTTCTCAAAAACTACCAGTCAGATTCATTTAAAATTTTATATGTATCTTCCTTTGGACAATGTCGACAAAGTTTGTTTACAGTTTTGAGAAATTTGGATTTTTGAATTTTTGACAAAATTTTTAAACATTAAAAATTTAAAAATTTAAAAATTTTTAAATATTAAAAATTTGCCTTTTCCTCTATCGGTCCACATGTTATGGTTTATAACATGAAAACAGTTACAGTTTTCAAATAGTTACTATTGATCACTGATAGGAAGTCATGTATGGACTTTTAACTCCCATGACATTTGATCTTTGAGTTTGACCTTTAGTGATTTTAAAAGGTCAAACTCCAAGACACCAATACCTAGATTTCAACAGTGTTCTCTGAAAATACTGGTTGGATTATTTTTTAATTTTATCTGTATCTTCTTTGGGAAAATGTCTATAAAAGTGTGTTCACAGTTTTGAGAAATTCGAATTTTTGAATTTTTGACAAAATTTTTAAATAAAAAATGTTAGCCTTTCCATCCGTCTGGTTTCTCAGAGTATTGAATACTGAAAAAACAGTCTGGAAGTGGGCCAGTTGCTGTGAAATATGCATGATCTGTTCTATATGGACTAATTACAAGTCTGGGGGGGGTTCCATAATGTGTCAGACGCATCAACTTCTTTTTGTTGTGAGTCAAAGTCAGTTCCAAGTTTACAAATGTGTTTGCAGATGTTGTCGGGTGTTTTGATTCTAACATAAAACTTGAATGACAGACTACATCCTATATTCATAAAGCTGCTTGAAAAATGATGACAAATTGGTGACTAAACTCATTTCCAGTTAAATGTCACATGTTAAAGCCTGTGGGTCTCTGTTGTGGGTTGTAGAAGTGTTTAGTTAAAACTGTGTTTTCTTCTATTTCCTAAAGAATCGTGAACAACAGAGAGACTCAGTGATGATCAGTAAATTAAATCTAGGAGAACACAATAGTGATAAATCCTTCAGGATACATGCATGAACATGGACCCAACATGGATTTGAATGTCTGAATGAACCCAGACATATTTAATTTGTCATTTGAACAGCTGTTTGACCAAATAATGTTGGATTTGACTCATAAACTCACATTAACTGTCTACATCTGGGTGTAAATAGACCTGTCCACGTGTGATTTCACTGTGAGTTTGTGTCTCAGTCTGTGAATGTGTCAGTCTGCGGTCGTTATCTCACATTCTCAGGTCATTATTAGATGAACTTGTTGTTGTTTGTTGTTGTTGTTGTGGTCGTCGTGGTGACTGTCTGACCTCGGCCCCAACAGGAGGAGGTTTCAGGAGGAACCACCACCACCGTCCTGAGGAACCTGGAGCCCAACACCGTCTACAACGTGGCTGTTGTCCCCGTCTACCCCGACGTGGAGGGAATCCGCCAGGAGGAGAAGGGCAAGACAAGTGAGTGATAGAAGGAGAGGAATGTGTGGAGGACAGGACGCGTCTGTCCCAGACACAGGATGGACGTCAGCCACGGGGTTGTCTGGGACGGGCACCCAACGACTCACACAATGGGTTTATATGTGTATGAAAACTGTCCAGACAAGCACAATATGAACAGAAATACAACAAGATAGTCTTCAACTCAGACCAGACAGTAGATTAGATGTAATTAAAGCTCAGTAATCGACTAAAAAACACAAATACTGTAGATTTATCAAATCAAACATGAGGAAAAGCAGCTGTGTTCTAACAAACATTTGAAAAGGAACACATCTGTTAGATTATAGGTACATACAACCCAGAATGTACACACATATATAAGAAATATTACAAGAAAAAAAAAAAAAGTGATGAAATACAGGCAAGTGCACATTAGAAAGTAGAAACAGATAATAATAATAAATAAGTAATTATGTTACAGTATTATTATATGAATAGAATAGAAGTACTTTAAATTGGGTTATAACAGCAGCGACATGACAGGAAAAACAAGAATAGAATACAATACAATTAAATACAATACAATATATACAGTATATACAGTAAGAGTAAAATATTTTAAGTGAGGAGCAGCAAAAAAACCCTGAAATGTGCAAAATAGGTGAAATAAATAAATAAATATAATTGCCGGATAATATGTCCAGTAAAGTGCCCAGTGGAGATGTTATTGTGATTATGACCAGGTTTGATATCAGGTGAGTTTATTGTCCAGTCAGATGACATATGGACGGAAAGATTTCCTGTGTCTGTCTGTTGGAGGTGGAGCTGTAGTAGTCTTTTGGAGAATGTGCTCCGCTGTCTGTCCACTGTGTGGTGAAGAGGGTGCTCATCATTGTCCATGATGGAGATCAGTTTCTTTAGTGTCCTCCTCTCCATCACGGACTCAAGACTGTCCATCCTCTGACCGATCTCAGAGCCAGCCTTTTAGATGATTTTATCCAGTCTGTTGATGCTGCTACTCCAACAAACAGCTGCAAAGAAGATGGCGCTGGCTACACAGACTGGTAGAACATCTCTAACATATGCACAATATGAGGACATTTATATATGTATATACAGTTGGGGTGTAATGGTGCACTCACTTGTCCCATCCTGTTTCAGTTTACGGCCTTCAGTCCACTGTGGAGGTGAAGAGAATGAATCCATGTAACTTATGTGAAGAACACAAACACTCGCCTGAAGTTTACACATGAACCTTCAAGTGAAACACACAGTATGAGCAGGATGGACGCAAACAGAACACACGTACAGGCTTTCCTCATATACAATCAGTGCTGGCACCACTGCAGAATTCACAGAGCCGCTGCACCCCCCCAAAAAAAAAAAAAAACAAAACAAAAAAAAAAAAACACTTTATACTGAGGCTGGGGCACCGACGGGGGGGGGGTGTGTGCTGAAAACAGAGAATATATATATCAAAAGCACAGAAGGCGGGTTGGATGTTCAAAGCATGTTAAGTTTCACTTTTGGTTTTTGGTGGTTACTGAGTGCAACCCCCTGTAACCCCCCTGTACACACACACACACACACACACACCCCGCAAACCCCGCCCATTCACTGGTCTCCTTCACTGTACCAAAAACATACTGAACCAAAATGTATTTCATTATCTGATAAAACATCCAGTTCTGACTTCCATGGAACTGAGCATGTGCAGAAGGAGCTGTGGGTTTGGACAATGGAACAATACTGGGAACAGAGTGATTTTTAATTTGGATCTGAATACTTTATTAATCCAGAGGTTGTTACAGTAACTCCACTCAGATGGGAAAAAAGCAGCAAGAGAGGAATTATCGCTACAAAGCAATAAGAAAAATAACAACAAACAAATATTGCACAACACAAACTACACAGTTAATATTTAGTTTTTAATAAGAAGATTTATATGAAACCACAGCGTCCAGGCTCTGTTCCAGTAACCAGAGAAGAAAATTACATTTTTATAAAATAAAGTGGAAAATTCCAGCAACAGTTCAAACCAACCAACTGATAAAACCTCCTTATGATAATTTTGACCTTAAATTTTGATGATTTATAGAAGAGCAGACATAAATGTCCAGTGGTCCGTGGTTCATCCTCATGACAGACTGTAGACCAGGGGTCACCAACCCTGATCCTCGAGGGCTACTATCCTGCATGTTTTAGATGTTTCCCTCTTCCAACACACCTGATTCAAATGATAAGCCTATCATCAATCTCTGCAGAAGACTGATAACAACCATCAGGTGTTGGAAGAGGGAAACATCTAAAACATGTAGAATAGTAGCCCTCGAGCACCAGGGTTGGTGACCCCTGCTGTAGACTCTAGTTTCTGTGCCTCAAAGCTTCATGGGAGATGTAGTTTTTGATGCTGAAACTCTTTTCTGTTGGAAGGTTTTGTAGTTGAGACAGTTTGACCTGGAAAGACTTGATGAAAATATCTATATTTTGGGAAATAATCACGTCAAAGCTATAAAAACTAGACTGGATTGGATGTCACGGCTTTGTGTCCTGAACCAAACATTTATTTGTGATGAAGTCACTGGTGTTTGGATGTTAAATCCTTTTTCAACAGTTCAGTTCCACAGACGGTTTCTGTATAAAGCCACCACATTACATTAACAAACATGGACATTAAAAAGCACCAAAACCAGCTGAAACCACAAGAAGCTGGAAAATCTGCCAGTTATGCACAAAGAATCCAGGTTGGCGTTAAAAAAAAACAGCCGTGTGGCCCTTTAAACCTGTGACCGAGACTCCAGACTATGTTTACATGGCTCACAAAACAATATAATGAGTGCCAGAGAGTTTGGGCCGCGTTCCAGACTCTGGAACATCCGGACGGTCCTGATGTGGTTAAACCCCACCCGCCTGCTTTGTCCTGCAGGTTCAAACAATCACTCAGCAGAATCTGAAACAGTTACTCAGGTTTTATCCACTTGAATCAAAAGTAAAACCAAAAACGAGACATTTCTGATGGGTTTTTTTTTTGTTGTTTTTTTTGCGCTGATGTGGTTAAACACCTCCCGCTGGCGTTGCCCTGGAGATGAAAACAAGCATCCAGTTTAATATGCAGTGGTTATTCAGAGGTTTTATCCTTTAGAATCAGAGGTAGGAATAAAAACGAGACATTTCTCTTGTTGTTTTGTGTTCTGATGTGGTTAAACACCATCCGCCTGGTTCACCCTGGAGGTAAAAACAAGCATCCAGCTTAATCTGCAGCGGTTATTCAGAGGTTTTATCCTTTAGGATCTAAAATTGGAATAAAAATGAGATGCTGATGTGGTAAACACCACCCGCCCAGTTTACCCTGCAGGTTAAAACAAGCGTCCAGTCTAATTTGCAGCACTTAAGTGGTTTTATCCTTTAGAGACAAAAATTGGAATAAAAACGGAACATTTTTCATGTTGTTTTTTGTGCTGATGTGGTAAACACCACCCGTTTGGTTTGCCCTAGAGATGAAAAAAAGCGTTATTCTGAGGTTTTATCCTTTAGAATAAGAACAAGCTAGTTCTGACGTTGTTCTGCGTTGATGGGTCGATCGCCCTACAGGATAAAACAAGCCTCCAGCTTTATATGGAGCAGTTACTCAGATGTTTTATCCTTTAGAATCAAAATTAAGAATTAAAAACTAGACTTTCGT
The DNA here is from genome assembly GCA_029814645.1 of Fowleria isostigma. NCBI lineage: Eukaryota > Metazoa > Chordata > Actinopteri > Kurtiformes > Apogonidae > Fowleria > Fowleria isostigma. The sequence continues at coordinate 2,324 of JAPTGZ010336858.1, read as the reverse complement.
GACATTTTTTTTGTGCTGATGTTAAACACCACCTGTCTGATTTGCCCTGGAGGTTAACCCAAGCATTTATCTTAATCTGCAGCCATTATATTCATGTCCGGTCTTTGAATAGACTAATAAATGAAGTGTATATTTATTTGTTCTGTTGTCCTGACGTATTGATTCTGAGCGTGGTGGATGGTCTGTTTCAGAACCTCTGGGCGGAGTCAAGAACCTGAAGGTGATCGACCCAACCATCAACTCCCTCAGGGTCCGATGGGAACCGGCCGAAGGCGACGTCAGACAATACAAGATCCTCTACGTTCCTGCCGCCGGGGGAGCTGAGAGCGTGGTACGATTATGACAGAATCATGATGGGAATCAGAATTCAACTCTTTAAGTGTTAATAGACGATAATGTTTCAAGTTTAGTTTTTTGTTGATACTTTTCATATTTATTCGTTTATTTATTAATTGATTAATTAATTTATTTATGTATCAGGGACAGTACAGAAGCATGCACTCAGAAAAAATGATGATCCCACTCTATGTTTTGTTGGGTTTCTTGTTCATTTTAATGCCTGGTCCAACTAAAGGAACATTTGTATGGACAAATATAACGATAACAACACAAATATGTCATAGTGGTTGCAGTTGGTTAGTCTGTCTGGACGTCAGGACCGCTCCATCCAGTAGTTGTTATGATTCGGTGGTTGTCGGTTTGTGTTTCAACATGTGTTTGTTTGATGTCAGACTCAGGTTTCGGGGATGACGACCAACACGGTGCTGAGAGATCTGAAACCAGACACCGAGTACAAAGTGACGCTGGTACCGGTTTATACCGATGTGGAGGGAAAACCCATGACTGAGAACGGAAAGACCAGTGAGTCCAGAACCTGTACCGGGTCCTTTTAACCCTTTAAGGACGACTATTAGAACAGGACTAGATTTATTTATGATGGTTTTAAAATAAAAGTGTCTGAAAACTTAACATTCAATATCTGTCCATTAATTTTCATTATTATTATTATATGTAATCAATACTTAAAGGAGCTGTACGTAGACTTGTGGCCAAAGCTGGCACTGCAGTCACATCCATCTGTTACTGTGACATGGAACCTGACTCCACCCTGATGTTGACACACGACCTGTGGTTGTGTTTGATTGACAGAGGCTTTGGGCGGAGTTAAGAACCTGCAGGTCACTGATCCGACCACCAGCTCCCTCAAGGTCCGATGGGAACCAGCGGAGGGAAACGTCCGCCAGTACAGAATCTTCTATGTCCCAGCATCTGGAGGAGCCGAGGACATGGTAAGACTGGAGAATGATAATAATAATAATAATAAGGACAATAATAATAATAATAATAATAATAAGGATAATAATAATATTTATGTAATAATAATAATAATGGTAATGATAATAAATGAATGTATGAATTAATAATAATAATAATAATCATAATAATCATAATAATAATAATAATAAAATTAAGTTAAATAAAAACAAAGAAGACATTTTAGGTTCACATTTTCATGATGTCATTTTACATTTCTCTAAATACTAAGTAAAACAGTTAATATTTATCTGTTCTTCTGTTTTTATTTGACTGGTTTGGTCCGTATGTGGAACCTGAACTGACATGAGTTGACGTCCCTGTTCTAGATTAAACCTAAAAGCTGGTTTTATCTGCTGTGTCTCCTTCCCGTTGACGTTCGTATGTGTGGTCGGTTTGTGTCGTCTGTGCTCTGTAAACGTCTGTGCCGTCGGTTCTTTTAACCCGGGTCTGTCCTGGTCTGAACAGGAGCAGGTTTCAGGTGGAACCACCAACACCGTCCTCAGGAACCTGCTGTCAGACACTCCCTACACCGTCACCGTGGTCCCCGTCTACCCCGAAGGAGAAGGTCTACGTCAGTCTGAGAATGGCAAGACACGTGAGTAGCTGCATCGGCCACCACATGTTCCTCCAACACCATGGACAAACACAACATCTGTACAAACATGTTTATACCATGAAAACATGAACCCACAAAGACCCAGGTCTACTTAAGTCTCACTTCACACATGAACTTTTCTCTGTATTTAACCTTTTAAGTGATTTATCAGCATTTATTATATTATCGTCCATATTTAGCACTTTTTTCAGTGTAAATCATGTATTTGTCTATATTTAATTCAGAGATGACATGTAGATATTCATTAAAACTCAGAGTAAATTCAAAGTTTAGAAAAAAAATGTCACAGGGAGCTCTACTGATATTATTTATTTATCTAATTATTTTTGTTTTTAAAATTATTTTTATTATTATTTTATTATTTAATTTTAAAAATTATTATTATTTAAGT
>JAPTGZ010336840.1:0-12054 GCA_029814645.1 Fowleria isostigma | reverse complement strand
GCTGAACATGCAGCTTTGGGGCCCCCTGGTGGCTTGGGGGCCCTAAACATTCGCCTAGTTCACCTATAGCAAGAAACAACCCTGATTATAACTTAAAGATCACAGTGGATCTACAAATACACAAAACATTTAATAACAGGCAGAATATTGGTGCAAATACACCTATTTTCTTATGTAATGTCACATTTTGTGTGAAAGGATTGTTTGTGAATATAAACATTGTTTCAAAACATGAATAGATGTATAATATTTACAAGTGAGTGTTTGCTTTTTTGTTTCGTATGTTTGTCTTCTTAATGTCAGGGTGAATAGGACCGTCTTATCCAACTTCTTCCTTTTTTAACAGTATATATAATTTTTTTTTCATTTCTTATCAGTGTGATAAAGTAACGTCTGTTTGATTCACTTGGAATTTTTTTCTGTGCAAAAAGAAAGTGAGTAAATATTGAAATTTGAACATTCAAACATGTCAAACCAAGCCAACTACACAGCATGTCCAATGATGAAAAAGTTAGCCTAGAAAAAAAAAAAAAACATGAATTGCCACAGAAAACTGAAAAGTAATTTATTATACATAAATTAAAGTCTGTCCAAGATAAACAGATCATCTTATATAGGACTTAAAAGAGGTAACTGGGCTGTCATGGCTATAAAAACATCCAAAAGACCCTCAATTTCTGATTTATTTCTCAGTTTAAACCACAATTGTATTCTACTCTTAACCAAGTGGTTTTAATAGATTCAAGATTTAAGAAATGTATTTAGCCATTTGTGTATAACACATAGGGACTCTTGTGCAGTCGTTCCTTGAGTCAGATTAAAAAAAAGATGCAAGACAGACACATAATTCTATAAAACTATAAAAACACCCATACATCTATAAATATATATCTAAAAAAGTGCATAAAACCTTATATAAAACCCAGGGGACAATAAATAAAATAAAATACACAGCAGGAAGGTGGTCAGTTATCATAATATCTAACTTGTGACAGTTTTAAAAGGGACTGACAAACCACGCTTTCCTTGGTGAATAATATCAGAAATTAGTCCATTTGGAGTCTTTTGCAAGCCCATGATTTGGTTGTTTATTCTGGAGGACTTGTTGACTTTCAGCCAAGCCACAGCGAGGTAGGCGGGGGTCCTCTGTCATGGGATAACATCTCTCATTAGAAGAAAATGTCCTTCTTCTCTCTGAGCAGCGCTTGTTACCAAACCCCTCTTTGCATCTTCACTCTACTTCTCATGCATCTTCAACACATTTTTAATTCTAAAAGGAACAAATCTAATCAGACAGACAGGGTCCTTTAATTAGACTGAAGGGTGAGCTGTACTCCGTCTGCTCCACCAGAGGATGTCTAATTGCAAATATCCATTTGTTTAGATGAAGAGAGGGTTGGCATTCTTCAAATGTAGCACTCAGAGTCGGCACAGGCCTCTAGGTAGTGAGGCTAAGAGCATGATAGCACTCCAGGCATGCCTATGTGTTGAATTATCTGATTATGCTGCATTAGAGTCAGCGAACAAGAAGATCTGCACATACACAAAACCAAACTACAAAGCCTCTAAAATCTGGAATGCAAAGAAACAATAGAAATGCAGCTTCAAAACAGCAGAGGGTTACTGAGGACAACAATTCAGGCACAAATCAAAGAAGCTTCGACATAAATTTCAATATGTATGAATCTACACTGCTTCCCCCTGGCGCAGAGGTTGAGTCAAAGCGTTACTGATCCAATTCCTACGACTATGAGAAGGGAGAGGGGGGGGGGGATGACTTTGGTCGGATCCGTCGGTTCACTGAGAAACTGAGAGCATCCAGTCTCATTAAAATTAATGTCTAGCTCAGAAAATCCCATTTTAAAGCAAAGGAACAATATAAAAAAGTAAAACGAAGATGGAATAAGAGCCTTAGAATATGTCAAGACAGCAGGTATGTGATTCTGAACCAACCGGGAGTCGTCCTCAGATGGACCGAAAATGGATTAAACGTGACCATCATCATAGGACCTGAGATGTTCAGGTCCATATTTCAATGAGGCCTGAAGCTCCGTTTATTTAATCAGGTTGGATTTATTATATAACTCTTCCCTATGAGGGTAAATGACTCCTTCGAGACATAAAGGGAACATTCTTTGCTTTGTTGTATTATGCCTCTAGACAAGATTATTACCAGTTGTACAATTGCATTCATATGGATCTACATTTTCACCAGTAATTAGAATAAGAACCTAGTCAGAATGGAATCACCTCGATCTGAGACCCTGGAAGGAAGTTTAAGTCGGGTTGTGTAGGGTTTTCAGATAATCACTTCAATCATTCTAAAAGCCAGCTTTAAAAACAAGAAAAAAATACAAAAATTGGGGGAATATTAAGCTAAATAATCTGCCAATGAAACAAGACTTTCAAAATCAAGTGAATATATCTAACTTCAACAAACCCACAAATACCTTAAAATTGGTGAATTTTCACTAATAACAAGTAAATTTTTCTTTGATACAAATAAAATTTATGAGACTTCTTTTCTCAATATGTTGAAAAATGTTTTTTGATAAAAGTAAATCCTAGTGCCATAATCTTGACATAATGCGGCTTCTGTCTCAGAATTCCTCTTTTCGTCTTCAGTGGGGTGTTTTAATCATGTGAAGAGACAAAACTGTGTCAAAGTTATTATTTATTTTATGCCTGAAATAAGATTTTTTTTTATTTTGAAAAATTCTTTTTATACTTGTTAAAACAGTTTTGTAACTGTTAATATTCTAGTTTCAAGTGTGCATTACTCAGAATAGTTAATAAAATCTCAGTAACAAGCTGTAATATCTTATTGAGATAATTTAGAGCCAAAATGTTTAAAACAAGTCAAACAATCAAACATAAAAACTGCTTAGTGAGAGAAATAATCAAACAGACAAAAAATACAAAAATATCACCTAAATCTAAGATATTCTTCTGACTTAGATTTTAGTTTTTGCAGTCTATCATTACTCTCTATTATGAATAAATACATGAAGAAGCTTCTGAAGGGAAGACGGCAGCTTTTACAACTTGCTGGAGACCCTAAAAGATTTGAGAAATGCCTCAGTGGGTGAAAGGCACCAAAAGAAAATTCTTCAAACTGTCTGAGAAGACGATTGAAGCTGGAACCCACTAAACCATCGACCAAATCAAAACCCGTTGCAAAAGTTTGAAGGCTGCCTGTCACAGGGTTAAAAGTCAAAATGAAATGTCAAACACTTCACAGCTGCTGGAACTACATTACTCAAGTCAAAAATACTTTGGGGAACACTTGTTTTATCCAATTACTTCATTTAGTTTGGGGGTGAGATGGTTCAGTGGTAGACCTCTTGCTTTACGCATGGGAGGCTCGGGTTTGATTCCCGGCCAATGCACCATGCCGGTCCCAAGCCCAGTTGTCAGGAAGGGCAACCTGACGTAAAAACATGCCAAATCCTCTTGCGAATTGCAGGTGCTTTGCTGTGGCGACCCCGAAAGGGAGCAGCCTAAATGGAAAACTAACTTTATTTAGTTCAATTAGAATCTATGATCAGAAGGATTTCCATCAGGGTGAAGAAATCTTGTACATTCAGAGCTGGACTTATGACATAATTAACCTATTTTAACTTAGAATACACAGGAAGAATCTGCAGCAACTTTCAATGTTAACCCATACAGACCCAGAGCTGGTTTTGTGTTAATTCTCAAATGTTTTTTTCTCTGTATTTAGCCTTTCTTAAGCGATTTGTCACCATTTATCACAAAATAATCATCTGTATTTAGCATTTTCCAGTGAAAAAATGGCTATTTTTCAATATTTAATTCACTGATCATGTAGATATTCATAAAACCTCAAATTAAAGTTGAGGATTATTATATCAAAACAAAAAAAACTGAATAAAAACTAACATTTTGATCAAAATATATCATTAACAGAACATAACCCCAGTGTGTCCATCCACTATCATTGATCCAACTCCATGGGTTTTACTGGTGAATCTGTGTTGTAGAAGATGATGGTGTTTCCATGGTAACTATGGAGCTTCTGATTGTCCAAATGGGTCATATCTGATGACCATAAAAAGATAAATAACTGTATTTTACACCAATTATTTACATGTATTAATAGGATCAGTGGATCAACAGTTATTAAACATTTTATGTCAGTAGATGTTTTTAGTCGCTGGTGGTTGTTTGGGTCTTCATTGGTTAAAAATGAACTCATGCTTGCATGAAACGCTACCTAAAACCATAAATTACTGCTTTGTTATGAGGAACCGGGAGATACAACATGTCATTTTCCCACTGATTGCAATCCTGATGCTATAGTTAGCAGCTGTCTCTATCCATTAATCAATGCATGATTGGGACTGGTACCGTCACATTGTCAATTTTACATGCTCGGTGTTTCTCTAATTCCCTGCACACTCTTTTAACCTGACTGTGTTGCAGTGAGCCACAATTTTAGCCAATCAAAGATCTGAAGTAGGTAATGTGTGATTGTAATTTTGCTTTGAATGTGATTGCAAATTCGATAATTGCTCCCTAGTGAAGTTCTGTAGGAGACTGCGAGAAAGTTGGTTGGACAAATCAAACTGTCTTTTACTGGTCAAGCCGTACAATCTGTGAATACTCAATAATGCAACACTTGAAGCTTCTTTTGGCCTTCCTTCTGTGGTCATTTTGCAGATTAGTAAATTTCTCTTAAAGCAACACTTCAGACTTTTTCATCCTTCAAACTATATTTTTCAGGTCATTTTGATTTTACAACAACTAACAATAGGTTCAGTTTCACTTTGGTCATCACTCTAGAGCATCTGAATTGCCTGTACTAGCACTATGCAACTTCTGGTTTTGGGTACGAAGCCTGCACAAAAAGAACTATAAAATTTGACTGCTTTACAGCATACATCACTGATATGTCATGTAATTGATAGGCACATGCACACGCAGTGACCGGAGTTTGGTGTCCCTGCTTTTGAGCTTGTATGTTTTAAGGAATAAAAGAGATGAATTCCAGGGGACTGTTCGCTTCCAAAAGGATTTCAAGGACTGTTGTGCCATGGATTTCCTCAAAACATGGCTCAACAAACAGAACTAAAACTCTGATCTCACATTGATGGCTTTGGAACCCTCAACTGGACCGCAAAACTAAAGTAACAGGTAAAACACAGGGAGATGGAGTCAGTGTGTATATAAATGAATGATACTGTGGCTCTGTTATTATCAGAATTAATCTGGCACCAGAAATTGAACCTTTGTCAGTGTGGTTGTGCCCATTTAGAGTTAACTCCCGGGGCAGGTTTGGGGGAGGCTTGCTCCAGAGATTCTGGGACAAACCTCCCCAGAATTGGGAAAAAAAACAAAAAAAAAAAAACGTTACAAAACAAAGCAATAACACAATGTCCTGCCCCCTCAAATTTAAGTTTGCAAAGTTTCAGGAGGTAGGGAAAAGGTAAATTAGCTTCACAACTGTGGTTATTAATACATATTATGTTTCACTTTCACTTTGCAAAGTGAAATACCAATTCTGCCACCTGCACTGTTTAGATGTTATACAGAAATTATCTCATTGGAGACTCCGAACTTTATAATGGGTGATTTTAATGATGTCTCACTGAGGAAGACCCTAGAACATTTCTATTACTATGTCTCCTGTCTTTCCTCAGCAAATTTATCAGCATTGACGACTTGTCAACAAATACATGAGTATTACGAGATAAATTTTACAACAGTTGTTACAGACAAAACATTTCTTGACTTTAGGGGAACTTCACGAGCAAAGGTTCCATGATGTTACTTTAATACTTGTACCTACTGGTTTCCATTAAAAATCCATTCAAAACTTAAATTTTCCCCAACTTCATAATTCCTCTGTCATGTATTTTCATATCTTCATGATTAGTCTGTGAACTTTGACCCGGAAAACCTGCAGAGAGGTGATTTAAATACTACAAAGCCACTTTGTGATTTAGGACTAACCCTTAAACAAAGGTGTCAGATGTGGTTTTAAAAGTTCAGCGCTGGTATCAGCAGATTTTCACACCCACATAAAAGGGTTTTAACCTCCCGGTCCCTCTTCACTTAGATTACAGCAACCCATTCACTCCCATAACCCACAAAGCACTGCACCAGCCCATGACAGTGCATAAATTGCCGGCTGATAGAATTTTAATTATGTGTTTGTAGTGGAAGGTGGCATGATGTCCCCAGTGTAGGAAGGGAGGGGGGAGATGGGAGATGAGGTGATGTGAGGATAAAGCTGCTGCTGACGCCTCCCTTGGAGATGTCCTCCCCGTCCCACTGAGCGCCTTCTTCAAGTAGAGCCACTTCTCACTGTGTCAGTCCACCGTGATGAATTAATGACTCTGACCTGCCACTCACACACACAACCTGCCTCTGCTGCTGTGTTCGTTGCATATGTAATGAAGGTCTGGTCTTAATGTGGTATTTTTGGGTTATTTCTACAAGCTGGAATATCAAAAACTAATGCACTGACTGTCATTGAAATTGGAAGGAAGCATTTTGGATCAGATCCAGAACAAGAAGCATGGTGCCTTTTTTTTCCTGATATGTATTAGTGTAACAGGGTCAGTTATTCAGCAGCAATGTGGGTATGCAAATAATGTTGTATATGAGTTATTTTTATAATTAAACCAAAATCTGTTTAATTTATTTTAGTTCATACCTGACAGGTTGGGTGTCCGAGTCAGTATGTGGAACTTTTAATTTGAGTCTGTACCCTAACAAGTACTTTACAGTGTAACACCACCCACTAAACCAAGCCTTTTCATGCCTTTACCTCTTGCCTATTGTTCTTAATCTCTATGAGAAGTAAGCAGCTTTGTAGTTGGGGAAAATTTATGTTTTAGCCTCTGCTAATTTCATTTTTAAGTGTACTGGCTAGCTCAAACTTTCTATGAAGTGTTTATGATGTACTAAAACTCATTTGTGTCATTTAATTTGTGTGGGGGTATGATTTATGAACCGCACTGACCAGAGGTTTTTGTATTTGTGCTGCTTTCTTCAGGAGCTGAAAAGAATAAACGGAGACTGCCTCCAAAGTTGTACATGTGTGAGTCTTGCATTTAAACTCAATGCTCACAACGCAGAGTCAGACACTAGGTTACATTAAGGGTCAGCCCAATTAAGTGTTTCTGTTCAATTATTGATTCCAATGATTAGTTAAAAGCCCCTTTTTCATAGCACTTCTATTCTGGGAATGTTTCACCTTTATTCCAGAACTCCGTCTGTGTAAATGAAATGGTGGATCGTTTGGTCCACCTCTGGAGTTACACGGCCCTGGAAGAGTGGATTCAGGATTCAGGAACGCTATGGAAAAGGAACCCCTCTGGTTCCATAACCAAGGTATGACATTTTGATGATGTATTGCATGTGCAACACTCGCGCTGAGGTAATTTAAAAATGAGCGTGGGCCGGATGCAGAAAACAAACATAACGCCACCAGAAAGATGTGTAATTGGGGAAACGCCCAGATCCACCAGCTGTTGTCACTTCAAGAAGTGGACTCTATCCACGAGAACATTTGTGGAACGGTGAAAGATGGGACGACACTGGAGAGGTTAGCAACACCACTGTGCTTGGGGTATTTCCGACGCACGAGTCATACTTCACACTATACACTGCACTGAGTCACCACTCCTTTGATTCCGGCGTGCAGGTCTTGGGTTTTTTTTTTTTTTTGTTTTTTTTTTGTTTAACCCCATGCCAAACATTAAAACTAAAAGATTCAGTGTTTTATTTTAAGTCTAATCCATGCATTGGGCCTTTCACTTCTCCTCTCACTTTGGCAGAGGTTAAAAGGTTAATAACGAGCCACAGAAATGAAAATGTCTATCTGGGACTTAGTCAGTCATTGGCTTTTGCGTGACTGTTTTTAGGTATAAAATGTGAAGATTCTCTTTACGGAGTAACATTTTATCAACAGTTTGGAGGCAGCTGCTATTATTCTATTCACACTTCACACAGACGCCTCGTGTGTTTACCACAACTGAGTACCTCTTTGAATCAGCTTAAGCTGATTAAACATGAGTGAGAAAACACCGTAAGAACAAAATATGGCCATGCTGCATTCACTTGCGTCTCACGTGGCTGGAAAATCTAATACCGGCCCATCAATGTAGCAGCAACTGTTGCTGCATCAACAATGAGGCACCCACTATATACACAGTGTGTACCTTGTAAATTTCATCACCAGCTCTACTCTGGCACACAACCCACTGCATTAAGGCAATTCAATTGAAGGAGTAAGAGAAAATTTGGGGGATATTAATAAGTGCTTTCTCAATTCATCTCAGTGGAGTCTGGCGGTATGCAGAACAGACCATTAGTGAAATGTACAACCTGCACCATGACATAAACGCAGAGCCAAATTAGAGACTAAGTACATCTCAAGCTATTAAAAGTATTGACTTCTACACAGTAACACAAGCAGGGTTGCCAGACGTACAATAATTAGAGTATTTGTATGATAATTTCACCCTCTGCGAGATCAATAATTTCAAAAATTACATAATATCCAATAGTTTGAGCTCTTTCATATATGCTACAAGCAAACATCCTGCAAAGCGCCTGATGTTGCGCCTTGTCTCACGTGTCGCTTTAGAACCAATCAACGCACAATGTAATATGAGATATGCACGATATAGCATGGCAACACAAAACATAAACAGAATTTTATCAATCAGTCCAGTTAAACCAAGAACTACACAAAAAAGCTATTTTCCAACAGTGCAGTTAGTTTATTTAAAGGTCAAACTGCATTATAAGGCATACTGTACACGGTCTGTGGTCATATTTTACCGAGGCCGATGGTCCTGAGCAACGTGAAATCAGGAATATATGAGAATTTTCCTCAAAAATACAATAATTTTAAGGTTCTGGTATGATAATTTGTCATTTCCCATCTAGCAACACTAAACACAAGGAACGTACTAAAAGCCAATCTTACCAACTGGTGGTCTCCAACTCCAGGAGGGACTGGCTCCGGTCTGAGGTACACTGCAGACACCACATGTTGCCCTACCCCAGACCTTTCTCCACCTCGCTCCCTGTTACTCCATCCTCAGGCTAAATGTAACTTTTGCAGCCTGCCCACCCTGCTTTCACACAGCTCTGCTCTCAGACGCCCCTTCTCGCTCTGGCCCTGCCTTGCGAGCCTTGGCGAGGAGGGGGCGTTCGCTGTGGTGGGGAAGCTCAGGAAGAGGGAGGGAATTCCTCCAGAGGAAACTGGGTCGTGTGGCAGCGGGAGAACTGGTTCCCCACAGATGAGGAGGGTCTTAATCAGGAACGGGCAACAAGTAAGAAGTAGAAATGGGAGAGAGGGTTTTATTAATAGCGAGCGGATCTGAGCAGGAAGCGTAAAGCCTGGGGAAACTCGTGGATATACCGTTATAGCTGATGCAGTAATGTGAGCTTCGGTTCCACACAACTGTCCTTGGATATCAACTTTTAACTTCATGTGGAAGACATGTGTACAGTGTCCGAAAATCATTACTTTCCAAAAACCTTACAAGCCAAAATAGCCAAAATATTATTCATAATACCAAAAACATCTCAAACACCTCCTAAAATGGCAATGTTTTCTTTTCCCACTGTCTTAGATGACAAACTTACATGTCAAATATAAGCATTTATAAGAGTTATAAATACTCTTTTTGTATGATATTGTTGATATATGTCTCTTGTAACTGATAAAACAATAAATTTAATCAACACATTTTAAATAGTAGTAACAATGCACTGAAGTTGTGTCCCACAACATATGTGCAACCCTGTTATTGAAATTAATTTAGCATGGCAGAAGAAGAAAACAGTGAGTCACATGACACAGAGGAGATGACATCATCAAACCATATGCTAACACCATGGCTAGACCAAATGTAAGTCCTCTCTTCTATTTTTCTTGTCTTTTTTCAATCTTTTCTGCGTTCACTGGTTGTGTCACTCTTACTAATGCAACCCTGTGAGATGTACATGTATAATTTAGTTAATGTACTTGTTTTAAATGTCTTCATGTTCTTTTCATTTTTTCCTTTTTTCCTCCAGGTATGGTGCAGACGTCAATGTTTGAATGTTATTGAAAATTTGGGTAAGCTAAATTTCAAAACTAATTAAGCTAATAGAATTCAAGTTTTATCTGAAATTAAATGATTATTCAATGTAAATGTAACCTTCTTTATTAAATAGTGAAGGATTTATAAATAGATTTTTCTCTTAATGTAGTTTTTCAGGGTCCTGAGTATTCATACCAGGGTTGCATTAAGCAGAGTGCACAACAAATTAAAACATCAAATTAAAAGTGTACCTTTGATGCTTGACCTGGACTAATCCAATTATTTGATGGTTTATTACTTGGTTTTATTAAATACATGACAAAAACTTTATGAAACAATGCATTGATTTTTCAAAGATTTTGAAGAATCATGCTTAAATGGTCCTCCAATTCTGGAATGACCTTCAACATCTGCTTCGCCTGTCGAGTTATCCTTAAAACAAACACACCAACAAGTTAATAAGGAAAGTCTGAGTCAGATCTCCACCCTGCTGATGTTTAGGCTCATTTTCTTGGTCCGATACAAAGAAGTATGGGGCCTATTTCCGTACAATGACATCATTACCCAAACAACGGGTGTGTTTCAAGTGGACTGAAGATGTTATCCAACTAAGGCTGTATAAAGCACTGAGATAACACAGCTAATAGGTTTGGTCTGGGTAAATATCAGGCCCTTGAAATGATTCTGCGGTCCACTGTCTAAAAGAAAAAAAGTCAATATCTCTGCAGTATATAATGTAGAAAAAAGTCCAAATTACAGTATATCATATGAAAGAGGGGATTTTCACAGAATGTCTCCCTTATGAGCCATTACAGGACTTAATAAAAAGGAGTAAAATGCCTCCCATATGGTGAAAGTTTGCGTAAAGTGCACGAGGGAGAATATTTGAGAATGTTGAGTTCATAATAGCTAATTACAAAACAAGAGACGATGATCTCTCAGAGGACAAATGTGGACAAAGAATTCCTGACCCTCCATTCTGGAAGTTCAGCTGTCGACAATGCTAATCATAAAACTTAGCACTTGAGTTGAGCACCAATATTTGATGCCTCAAGGCTAAAAAATTAAAAATAAAAAACAGCAATTAAGCCTCGGAAGGGCTTAATACTGCAGCTGCGCCGGTCCCTGTCCTGTTTAAGTAGGAACCAATTTCAACATTCAGCCCAGCCCAGCACTATTGGAGCTTGTCTGTTCCCCTTAGCATTAATCATGACCTTCAAGCTTAAGGTAAATTCACAGCACTTAACACCCACTACATCTGTTTAAATGCAGAAAGGGATAGTTTTAGACAGCTGCCTTGAGGTATTTTAGTCTCTCTCATCTCTATCTTGCCAGTGAATGACCACACTGGGCAGTAGATTGGAGAGTTGTGATGTATTTTTACGTACTGATAGGTCTGAAACTGTGCCAAGTCATTCAGTGAAGACTGTCCTCACTCTATGTAAAGGCTATGCATGTACAAAGTATTTACAACCATGTGACTTTTTATAGTTAGCTATGGGAACTGGCAGTCCTTTGGTTAGAGTTTAGTTTAATACAAAAAAGTCTAGAGATAAGGCAAAATATGTGCTAAATAATGCCTCACAATGTATTGAGTAATATTTCTGCCAAGACATAATCTTTTCCTGACCCTAACCAAAGCACTTTTAATTCCTAAACCTAAAAACTTCAGGAAACTCCAATCCCTGGATCCAAAGTCCAGCATTTCATAAATCCACAGTCAACCCTAGTCACCTCCTTCCTTTTGAGGAAAGCAAAAAACTAAACTATTATTCACAAATCACATTGAGATTATGCAGTGGTTTGCAGAAACCTACCATGCCAACATTTATTTTGGTGACAGGGATGTGTGTCCCAGCAGTTTTTCATGTTTTTTTGCTTTAAACTCACAAGGTAAGTACAAAAAAACCTCCTGAAAGTTAAAATAAAACTCAACCACAAACGGATCTACAGGGGGGCAAGGGCGGAACAACTAAACCGCCCC
>JAPTGZ010336831.1:0-23873 GCA_029814645.1 Fowleria isostigma | reverse complement strand
AAATAAATATTCAAATAATCTCAGTTTTAATAATCTAAAATAGAAATGCTATTAAAATGTTACCAAAGCTTAAACAAGATTAGTGACAATATATATAAAAAAAATATATATATATATTGAAATGAAATAAGGTCAGGAGTGTCAATTTTATCATAAGTATGTATTTATTGTGTTTTATATTTCAGCATTAATTCCAATTTTTTATTTTGTATTTGGTAGATGATGACTTATTTAATCTATTTTCTAAAAAAATTGTCAAGTACCCTCTGGGCTTCTTCCAAGTCCCCCCATTTAAGAAAGACCAAGGTAAGGCATTCTTATATGGAAAATTTTCCATTCAGATATACAATCCAGCTCAAAATGTAATTATTCATAATTAGAAATCAGATTGCAGATATATCTAATGTATGATCAAATATCCAAAATACTCAGAATAAACAAAGTCATTATGGACATTGTTAACTGGTATTATTAGTGAAAATGTAATTGCAGGAAACTTCACTTAGAATTCTAACTACGAATAATGCGATTCCTGATTGTCCCCTGGAAGCATGACATTAGGAATATCATTCTTTTGACTAAGATTTCTGCAATATCCAATCTGGTACATGTTAAAATGTCTTACCATGGATCACATGATGTATAGAAGAAAAACACTTTTTCCATGGTGGTTATCAAACATCGACACATACACACTTTCAATGGGTTGCTCCTCCGTCCTTCAGCTAGACTTTGCTCTCACTCAGATTTCTACTCACTAAATACAGAAACCCACCTGTAGCATGTGTTGTCAGAGCATGGGTTATGCACACGGACAATGATGAAGACATGTTGAAAGTGAGAGCGGATGGCCTTGGGGGTGAAGGGGTGAGCACCAGGCTCCTGGAACACGATTGTGACTATGTCGTTCCCTATGTGGCGCTTCCTCAGCAGCTAGTTAGTGAAAAACAATAAGGCATTTGTTAAATATTGTATATACCAGGAAAATTCCCATGAGGCATGCAATCCATTACTATTACAGTCACAAATAAAGTGCTTAAAAACAATAAAAGGTTTTGACTGAAAGTTGGATGGGATTCAAATGTGATACCTGAGCCATAAGTCACACATTCCTCTAAATAAAACACCCTTCCTTTAAGGTTTTCTCTGGTACATGGTTCCAAACAAAGGAGTTTTTCTTTCCCGATACACAACTAACGGTATAAAAGCTGAAGCCACCATCATTACCTGTTGTTTGTTGTTGGGCGTGTAAGGCAGCAGAGTTGACACATGGAACATGATCTCATAGTCCTTATATGTTGTATACAGGGAGTGAGTACCCGTGGAATCCGCTGGAGGGAAAATAGGAATACACTTTACAGACCCATTGTGCTGCTCCTGCCATCCATCTTTTTTATATGTGCGTTCTGTGTGCTCTGTGTTTTCACTGCGAGACAGGATGCAATTTCATCATAGCTAAAACGGCTAGACAATAGCAGACGGTGGATCAATGTCAGCCTGGATAAAATGACAATTACATTCAATATAGAGAACAATTAACAGTTGTGCACACGTATCCTGCAGCCCATTCCAGGGTCGTATACATGCCCTACTTCACTGAATAAGTAAATAAATAACTGTTTGCTTAGTAGAACAGACAGTCTAGTGTGATTACAGCAATCAACCCATGATTGGAGTGAGAGAAATGGAAAAGATTGTGACTCAAGGACAAAATAGGAGAGCTAAATATAGTGCAGTGATAGCTAATATTTGACTAACGAGTGATACAGGAGCAAAGTACAATTTCTACCAAATATACTGTCATGAAAAGATGGGGGAAAACCAGTCAAACCAGATCACTCGATACTAGGGGTGTGACGATACACTCAGCTCACGAGATGAGACGATCTACGATATTAGGTTCACGAGAACAAAACGAGACAATATTTCACATTACTTTAAAAAAAAAACTAAAATGACAAAATATATGACTGGACAAATAGACGTTTTTATTTAACAGAGTTACAAAACAATGCAGGTGCATTTTGAAATGTTTTACAACTTGCATCCATACATAAGCTTTTAACTGTTGAACTTCTTTCCACAAATAAAATGAAACAATTACTTTTTTAAAGTGCAAACAATACATGGAAAATTGTAAAATGGACTCATATCAGCTGCAATGAAAGCGCTGATGTTTCTAGTTATCGCCATGGCTCTGGCGCTTGACTCTGGGAGTTTAGGGTCAAAGGCGTCTGTCAGTGTTGTCTGGCCTTTAGCCGTTTTCATCACAGGTGCAGTGGATTTTACAAGTGCACTGTGTGGTTCTGTTTGTGTCTCTACATAGCGCACGTGTTAGCCATGGTGTACGATACTATTTTCTTACAATGCTTACATATTGTCCGTGTCTTCTCTGTTACTAGGTTGCTGTTTATTAATTCCAGGTGAAATTGTGAGGTATGCATGTGCAGCATGGAGGGGGTGTGGGGATGAATAGTTGTGCGACAGAGGCTGAGGGGAGGGGTGTCTCCTTAAGTACCGTGACATACCTTGCCTACCTCCTACCTACAAGTTTGGATAGCTCAAAGTCTGATAGGCTTCTGCCCTGTGCCTGTGAGACGGATTTTCACTTAAATGAGAAATGTTGCAAGATCTCGTGGCACAAGATCTCGTCACACCCCTACTCAATACAAAAACAAATACAAAACTATTGATAGCAGTAATTAAATATCCAGGTATTGGACTAGGCAACAAAAGCATACAGCTATAACCTACGTGATCACAAATTGAGTATCAAACACTCGATCAGTGTATTTTAAGATGCCTACACCGCTTGCGTGTGAGAGCACAGACTGTAAGTGTGGGTTATCCTAGGAGTATGTCAGAGTTATTACTTTTTGTGTCCAGCTGAGCTCTGTACTTGGTGAAGCCCTTGAGGCGAACCTTGTCCCCCAGCAGCTGAAGGAACTCTTCCAGAGCGGGACCGGCAGTCTCGTTGTTGTACATCTCCTCCTCAGTGCTCTGCCCTGCCCGGCAGTACATCACCCCTACCTTCACCTGAAAACTCAGCTGGGGAGCAGAAAAGATGCATACACAAGAGTTCACATTTTTTATAAGAGTCAACAGAACAAGAAATAAGCACATAAATGTACATCAAAATTATTTATAACCTGAGTCCACCTGCAGATAACAGTTTTATTTATTTATTTTTATTCTTTGTGCATTGGTATTACTCTGAATGCTTTGTTTACCCCTTGTTCATCCAGTTTCATGAGCTGCTCTGTGACTTTCGGTGTGTTGAGGGCCAGTCTGAGGCAGGACAGATCCAGCTCAGGGAGAAGGTACTCCAGTACCTCCTTAACGGGCAGCCCCCTAGTAGTGCCATGCTTAGACGTGGAAGGCACTGCGTCCTCGAGGATAGATCCTCTTAGAGTTGTCAGCTGGATGGACAGGGACAGGGAGGAAGAGGAGATTGAAGAGAACAGTGTGAGATGAGAAAGAATGCACAAGGAATGCATCAGAAATCTTTGGTGTGCTTTGAACTTGTCTCTAAAAGAGGAAAAACATGCATTGCAAAACATGCCCGGACACCAAAAATGAACAGCAACAGAAGAAACACTGTATTTTTTTCTCAAAAAAAGCTAACAAAACCCAACAAGACCAATGGAAATAGATGTTTGGGCAATTAATCTGTGCCAAAAACATATTTCAGGGCCAGATCAAGCAAAAGTGAACATCGTGTTGTAGAATGATGTGTTATACATACTGTGTACACATAATGTTCTGCAATATAAGTACTATATCCATGTGCACTTGCAATGGATACCTCTATGTGTATGTTCCTTGTGTATATTCTACATGCACAGTTTCTATGCATTTCTACATGAATAACCATCCTGTAAAATTCTCCATGTATAATTTTATTTGCACAATCTACAAGTCTACTTGTTTTCTTTTTTAAGTACGTATGCTGTCATATGTACATTCTTTATGTATAAATCTGGATGTATATTTCTTTATGTAGATTCTTCATGCATGGTTCTTGTGTATATTTGTGCATATGGCATTCTCATCTTTTTTTTCTTTTCCTTTTTTTGCCAATCCTTCCATGTATATCTGTGTACACATGTATGAAATGTATATGTACATGTATATGTAATTGCCACTGTACATGGAGTGTATAAGCTCAAAATAAACTAAAGTATCAAAAATTAGTTTCACCCTATCATTTTTCAAATAGGCTATTTTTTTTTAGCTTAAGACCTATTCCATGGAAATGCTCACAGAAATTCAGTATCATTTACAGAAAAAGATATAACTGATTATGTAAAGTTATACTTCTGACAAACAAATTCACTGTTAACCTTCATAACAACATTATTTTTTCTTATATAAGTGATATTTTAAGTCTGTGAATGTGTATGAACTAATTAGTCAACAGCACAAGAATATAGACAGGTTATGTACAATCCAATTATTTGTAGCTGTATATATCACTTCAGTTGTAATATGTATGTTAAATAAAAGTTTATTAGTATATCTGTAGTGTTTTAGTTCCAGCAAAGTCTTTCATTATGACTATTGAACAACGTGCCAAACTGCTGTCCCCGTGTCACAACATATTTGTGTTCATAAAAACGTATCATTTAAACACTTTTATTCAATACTGATCACAATTGTAGTTTAATATCATAGTTAAAGTCTTATGTTTCCTTTAGTATCAATTTCTTATGAGAACAGCATGTTTTATACATTTGCATAAAGTAAAAAAATATATATATTTTCATTTCAAGTCCCCATGTCATGCAGCAGTAATTTAAGTATTTTTACCCCAAAGTTTTATTTCTGTATATTGTAACTTGTGAAAGCATGTTGTGCCATGTGAAAGTACTTACTGAGAGCTATTCATACATGTATTAAACATGGAGATAAGGTATTTACTTTAATATGGCTTCTACGGTGAATATTAAGGTGCATCCAATGAAATAATAAAAAAAAAGGTAAGGTAAATAATAGCTAAAAAAAAAACAAAAAAAAAAACAAAGAAAAAAATCATTTTTAAGTTTTACAATTAGTTTGATGTTCAGCTACAAATGTATCAGTTCAAGGCCCAGTGAAATCAGAAGGTGGGCCTTCGAAGGCTTGGTCAAACCCTCCCATCTCTTCTTCATGTGCACAGAGTCTGCATTGTCCAGAGCTCTGGGAGTGAACTCAGCCACTCGTCTATCATAAGCAGCTGGAACGGATGGAGACTTTCTTTCCTACCGGCTTGAGGCTTGATGTGGAGAAATAGGTCTTTGTTAACAATGGTTATGTGTTCCTGATGTTTGGAAGGTGGGGTCGGTGGGTGTGTGTCTTAAGGCACTTCAGCCTTAAGGGGTTTAATCACATGCACCTGTCCTCCTTCAAGCTACAACAAACAGCCTTGGGCTAGTGTATTTACCCTCTGTCTGGGAATGTTTGCCTATATAATAAATCCCATAAGCCAAAATCTGAAACTCAAACTCTCGAACTGAACACAAAGCACTTGGATCCAACATTGCAACTAAATATGATCTATTTCTGCAGTAGAAGTAAGCTCTACTGCACATAGTGGTTTGAGGTTCCTGGGCACTGACAGGCCTTGGAGGCTGAAAGATGAGTACACATCCTGAGGTTTTTTTCACACATTGCTGATATTGGAAGACAGCTAAATAGCTTGAGGGGAGGTTGCATAATAAGGAGTACGCACTGGGACTGGTTCTACCTCAATCTGGTCTTCCTAGCACCAAGTAAGCAAAGTAATAAATGATCACACCTTCTATATGGCAGGATATGAAACAGATAACCAGGATATAAGGATATGTGCCCTGCTACATGTTTTAACATGTTATGTACTAAAGAAATATCATAAGCAATTGGAATAAGTGTGAGAAGATATTTGTCAGATTCTTAAGTGTAAAAATAATTATAGACTGCATCTTCATCCACTGCAGCCAGATTGAGGCCATAGTAGGAAGGACTGATGTGATGTGATGCAGAGGTTGAGGTTGGGGGTTAAGGAAACTATGGCTGACCTCACTGGTCCTGAAGATGAGGCGGTAGTTATACTGCTGGCCGTGCTCCTTGTCCTCTTCCAGTTTGTCTCTGCGCAAACTCACTGCCACTGGACCAAGAGTCTCATCCATCCCAAAGTAATTCCAGTGTTCTGAAAGGAAAGGAAGTGGCGGATAAACAGGTACAATTACAAACCATCTGTTAAGGGTTATCTGTTCTTTAATAAAAACACACCACTATGCTAATGAGCACATGTGATAAAGGCAGTTAAATGCAACTTACCCCTAAGATAGAAGAACTTCCTGTAATAGTAGGCTCCCAGGTCCACATGCTCCACTATGTACTGTTTGCCCTTATCGCTGAGTGTGCTGGGGCCCTCCTTGGGTCCCTCAAGCACTGCTACTCCAGCGTTGGTGCAGTGTGTACTCACAGATGTTTCATACAAATTTCCATCCCCGCTGAAGTTCCCTGAGCCACCGCTACCTGTCCCACTACTCGCAATCCCATGATACACTGCCCCACCTGCTCCCATTCTGCGCCTGCCATTTCCATCTGCACCGATCTCATTGCGGAAGCAGGGGCAGCTCAGCAGCATTTCATTGCTCTGTTCGTCTCCTGCGTCCAGGCTGGGGCTGTCTCTCAAACTGAGCTCTTCTTGGCTGCCACTTGGGGAGCTGTAAGGCAGGCTGTGGGTAGAAGACAGTGTGGATGTCGCTGAGGCTACGGCAGCAGCAGATGCCCCTGTGGTGGTGTTTTTCCTCTTACCCGCGGTCTGCCGAAACTGAATTACTTCATTGAGGTCAAACAGCATGCTTTGAACGTCGTAGTGGGAAAAGCCTTTCTGACACATCCAAGGCTTGAGAGGAGGACCCATGTCATCAGTCCGGCTGTCCTCGGCATCAGATCCGGCTCTTGGGGAGTCAGACTCACCCCGCACATTCCGAAGCTTCCGGAATATAGACTCACCCCCTGTCTCGGATTTAGTGCGTCTTTTTGGGGGTTTATCTTTAGCTTTAGCAGGTTGGCCATCTGGGACATCCTCCTGAAGATCAATGATGGCCTGCTTGGGGCCAATATTCAGCATGTCCTCCAGTTTATCTGGAGCAGGACTGCGCTGGTCGACCTTCTCCCCTTGATAGCCCTTAAGCATTTCAAAGAAGCTTTCTCCAGAGGCCCCGTGCTGATCTATTGAGGAGGTGCTACCATATTCTCGGTGAAGAGGGGACCATTTTGCTCCCACAGTTGGACCCCACTCTTCGCCACTGTCCCCACTGGCATCCATCTCACTGATAGTCATGTCGCTGTTGCTGCGCTGACGAATGCGTCTCTGTCGTGGGTTCCTATGTGCGGGACCCCGGTGGTCTCCCGGTGCCAGGTAACGTGTGTCTGGGCTGTAGTTGTTAGCCTGGGCCTGGGTTCTGTTTTTCAAAGTGTTGTGGATGTTACGCAGCATTGATGAGTCCTGAGGGCTTATAATGGAGCCGAGCTTAATGTGACTTTTTCCAGCAGGGGGCACACCAGAGTTCTCAGGCTCTAAACTGGCATGCCACAAAGCTCCTGTGACATCTTTCCGAGGGGGCCAGTCAGCCACCCGAGCCCGTACACCCATTTTAGGCACTCCTGTGCTCACAGTGGTATGGACGTTGTCGGTGCGTGTGGGCACAGCTCCCCCATTGACAATACGGAGGTGGCGGGTGTAAAACTCATCAGTGGCGGGGATGGAACCCCCAACGGTGCGCTCCATGGGCGGGAGCTTCAGGCTGGTCATGACACCAGTGCCAAAGGCTAAAGGCACTTAGCAGGTAGACATGGTTGCCTCTGGGTTAAGATGCTGCTCCCTGACTTCATGAGCAGATTGATTGTCTGGATCAACAAGTGAAGAGGAAAAAAAAGTGCTGTAGAAAGCCCACCTCTTCAGCCCTCAAATCTGTGTACTGCTTCTTCAAATGCATTGACACTTCCACTTGGCATTTTCATATCCCAACATTCATTCCTGGAAAAAAAAGGGGGGGGGAAACAATAAGTATGTAACACTATAATGACTCTTTTGTTTTTTAACTTCACTCTCAGAAAACTTTCCCTGAACACAAGAAATAGGAGAAACCATCCAGGCAACTGGTGTTGAATTATAAAGATTGTGAAATAAGATCCTACGTATTGAAAAACCAGACAACTTTACACTTGATTGGCTTTGATTAGTGTCCTGTTACACTCTTTTGACAAAGAAGAGAATTTATTGGTAAGATTGTGCATCTCATTTTAAGATAAAATAGACATATATTCCTTATGTAAATGAAATTCTGTACTCAACACTAACAGTGCACTTAAGGATTTATTGGCATCTCTATTCATAAATGAAATAATCTTTTCATGTAAAGTTATCTATGCAAATGACTCAAGACATACTTACAAATATGTAGACCCTTTCTTTGGTAGGAAGATGGAGAAGGATATATACAGAAATAAATTTGTCACAAATATCAAATTTGATTTTCTTTTGTTTTGGTGTAGTGGCCTTTTCTAGGAAATGAACAATCACTGACATATTCACTGTCTGATAAGGAGAGATTTTCTTTTAAAACCAATGTCATTATAAGCACACTTTAAAACATGAAAGCTAAGTTGTGGTCACATTTTTTCCTGAATGGTCTGAGCAAAACGACACACTGAGCAAAATAGCACCCTTGCTCCAACTAGTTTTCTGTTCCCCAGCATTGAAGAACACAATAAACATACTAAAGACACTAATAATGTTTATATGAATGCAAAACATATCTAGATCAATAAAATCAATACAAAAACTATTACTTATTCCTCGATTACCAATTCTTGGCTTGTGATTTGTCAACCTGGAGTACCCTTTAGTTGGCAACATAGAAGTAGGTGAATTGTTGAGTTGCTATTTCACGGATCAAATATTTCCAGTTGCACATCAAAAAGCAAAGGGGCCTTTTGAATGTCATCTGAGAAGTGGGTGATGATCCTTTGCCTGACAAATCGAGCCAATTTGGCAGTGAGACACTGTGGGAGATTAAGGCTCCACTCTCAGTCAGCCCTGCCTGGCAGAGGCTGTGATCACATTAGCCACTAGCAATCAGCGCTGTGTGACGGGTCTACAGCACAAACACCCTCACACCACATCCCGTCCTCCGTGAAGATGATGTCTTGTAGTTGTTTCATTATTTTGTCATGTCAGCATATTCTACGTAACACCCTGTACAATGCAACCCTGCATTCTAGGAGTGATTAAAATTAACTTTAAAAATGAAGAGTAATCAAATGAAGTATGGGTAGTGCACGGTACCATGTGAACAACTGCATTGCCAGCAGCGTCAACTATGTTGCAGAGAAGACAATCCTTGTAATATCACCCTCAATTTACAATCCAGGAAAAGAGTGCATATGTATAATCTCAAGGCTCTGGAGGAGATTCAGTTTTCAGACTGCCTGTAACCATTTGGCTCTCAAAGGGTTTGACAACACAGTTCTAAACCTGTGCATATTATGCAGCAGAGCCCCCTTCTGTTTGTCAAATACTATGCAAAAACAAACAGCTTCATTTTGTTTCAACAGTCATTTCAGTTTGGCACCATCATGCTGTTTCTATTTTTTTACAGCTTCTCTTAACTACATTAGGACTGCAGTTTCCTAAAAATTTAATTAATTACTCCGTTTCATAAGCAGCTATTGATCAGGGCACAAGTAAATGAAGTATAGAAAGTGCTTGAATAAAACCTCATTAACTAGCTGGGAGAAAAAAAAAAGTCATTCATGTCCTACTTACATGCTAATTTACATGTATGGAAGTGAAAATAATCACGGAATGGGAGTTTCAAGTCCAGCCCCAGAGCGTTGGGCCTCATTCATTCCCTCATGTTGTTAAATGTCCACAGGGACGGACAGATGAATAGAGCTAATGCACATAAGCGCACGTCCTATAAAAGAGGCCTCTAATCTCTTTGCTGATGGACACATAGATAGACAACTAGCTCCATGACAAGATTAAAAAAGGAGGACGTAGACATTGACAGAGCCACAGAATATGTGTCTTGTGTTTTAAGTGCGTGAGGAACAGGGGAGACAGAAAGTAGGAGGGTGCCACAAAGGCAGCCTTCACAACCACTCTGCCATCCTCCATCTATCTTCTCAAGAATCATACAGAGTGATGTTTTTTTTTTTTAACTACCGTACACTTCTGTGGGACATGTCCCAACAGCTTGAGGATGTTGAATAAATGAGGTTTACTTCCTGTAATTGGGGCTCTGACCTCTCAGCTGGTCTGGAAGGCCCACTGAGAGACGAGTAAAGAGGTGGTTCAGATGCAGAACAAGTAATGGTGATATCATGGCATGCCTCTGAAGAAATACAATTTGTTGCCATAGTTGTCGGGACAAGTCCAGACAGAAAGGACTTGCACTCTGATAGTAACATGTCCTTATAAAAACTCAGCCCTTTGCACACGGTGAGTCAAACAAAATCTCTCTCAAGACCTTGTGACAACATATACACATCATATAGTGGGTGAAAAACAGACAGAGGCCAGTCAATAAGACAGACAAATGATGAGTCAGAAACATGAATCTATGGAGTCTTTCAAATATGACTCATATAATCATACTAACTCAAGCACACCAAAAGACAAACCCTGAGTCATCATTTTAAGGCACTGCTTACGGTCCTAGACATCTTCACTGCCAGGGTCTAACAGGAGGTGCTGTTTTGCTGGCATCTTTTCTGGAGAGAAAGGACAGCATGCTGAAGTTGAGGGACTATTTGTCCTCAGTCTCAAAACATTGAGGGAATGAAGTTTCCCAGTAGACTGGGCAAGTGTTTCAAAAAGTGGAGACAAAGGAGCCAAAGGATGGTCCTACAAGCTTGTAATTACTGCCTGGTTGAATGGGGCTAAGGCGCTGTTTGGCTGACACCATTGGCTTTCAAACAGGCACCCTACCATTTAGCCCATTGGCTCTCCCTGTCTCGTAATCTTCCTCTGCTCTAAGGGCTTACTGGGCGGATGGGCAGCAGGCACAAAGGTCCCTCTGTCCTGGCTTGGGCAAGACTGGGGCCCCATTCCAACACAGTGAAGCCTTTGAAAATTGCCTGGCAGTAGGACCTCACTAAGGCTGGGTATATGAGACCTTGAGGGAAACCCAAATGAATGAAATGTGGGAGTAGGTGAGGAGATAGAGACAAATCTAAGACTGAAACAGATCTGAAAAACAAGGGGAAACGAACATCAAAAGACTACTAACGCTGGAGGAGACATTTGTGATAAGCACAGGAAGATGGGAGAAAAGCTCATCTGGACAGAAAAATATTAAGGCAGCCAGGGTAATATGCAGCCAGAAAAATATGAGTTACACATCAATATGTTAGTGTGAGACCATGTAATGATCATTTAGTGCTATATTCCTCTGACTCACTACTGTAACAGATTATGTGGGAAATACTTTTCTGGATAAGTTTATATTTTAAATCACAAAAACAGCAACGGAAGGCTGGAACCTTAGTTAAACCACAGTTCAACCACTAACCTTTTTATAATGAGAAAGCTTGCCCAGTGAGACTAGGAAGTACTGTGCCAGAGGAGAAAAAAATCTGCAATATAGCAAATCCTACACAACAATTTCCTGTGGAGTGTTGAGGATTGTGGGGGAAACTGAGGTCTCTACACATTCAAGGAGGTGTAACTCAACCACGGCTGGTCATAAGCACAACAGATGCGCAGGAAGTAACTAAGCATCTTTACTCTTCCCCCTCTCCATATGCCTTCCTCTCATTCTTTTTTTTATGGTTTTCCAGTCTGATCACTCCTGCTGTATGAGCAACTGGCTTAGAACCAGGCTCAAACCTGCCTGTCTGACTGATCAAACCTGAGAACCTGACACCTTCTGAGAAAAAACAGGCGAGCCTCCTGGCAAACAAACAATACTAGCATCATCCAACCATGAGCCGAGATTCTGGAATTCCACCAATTTCAGTGGAGGAAGTGATGAACGTCTGTGCAAGGGGGAAGAGAAGTAGGGCATGTTCAGGCAAATTCTTTGAGAGAACTGCAACGTTGACTGCCCAAGTGATCCTCGGTTAGAAAACACTTTTTAAGAGTCAAAGTCTGCTACAACTTTCCTCCCATACAATTACAGGGTCTATGCAATAGCCAACTTCGAGGAGCTTTGATCTGCGCGATACTACCTCTCAATGAAGTGGCACGCCACGATGAAATGAAAACTGGATCTGACGGAGTGTTCGTCTGACCACACACGTGATGCACATACCACGTGTAGTTTGAGAACTTCACAAACCGGTGGCCGTATATCTACATTCATCATCGCCATTGTTCTGTGATGTGAAGCTCTGCCCTAACTCTGGGCCCCTCACTATCACTGCGGCACAGTTCAGTGAGTAATGGGCATAGCTAACTACTGGCAAAGTGAATTTCAGTCACAGCCTTACACAAGGAGACAGTTCTGGAGGAGTGCCAGAATATATTCATTGCCATTATCTCCAGCAGGGTGTCCTCAATCCTTCCTCTCTGCTTATCCACAAAGTGCTCCACCAGGGTTTCACATTTTACGTGGGAGACAGCAGGATAAATAGACACTTGAAACACTCCACATAGTTTATAGTTAGTAATGGTAAACCCATTGCTATTCCCAATGGCATTATATAGGTGGGCCGTGAGTTTAACAATGAAAGCCTTTGTCCGGCTCCTAAAGGGCCACTTACTTCTAAAAAAAAAAACTAATTACACCGCTAACAGCTTAGGTGGTCCACTTGTCCAAAGTTAAGAAGAATTTCTGCTTTTTACACTCAAGTCTAATAGCTGATGAGGCCCCGTCAAAACAAAACAATAAAAAGCCCCCAAGATAGGCATATATTTCCTTGAATTGAAAAATGTAATGTCTTCACCAACATTCTGAACATAGTTTTGTGCAAGTCATAAATACATTAATCTAACTAGTGACTTGAGCACCTCATATGAAGTGACATGAGGTTATAGATGGCTCGTCTTTATTAGAAAAGCTCAGATTTAAGGTAGTCAGCTTTTAAAGTTGTGGTTTTTAAAGAGCAATGGAGAAGAAGGAGTATGCTGCTGCTTGAAGAGGAATGTTAAAAATGCTAATGAGGTGGCTGTCTGGCTGCTGAACTGCAGCAGTCAGGAGCTGAGGTTTGAGTGGAAGTCTGCTCTAGGCTGCACTTTCCCTCTCCTTGCCCTCTTTGCCCACCTACAACCCCTTATAAACTCCATTAGAGACAGTGTCATACATGGACAGGTACATGCAGAGGATGGTGCTCATAAGACACAGCAAAACCATCATTGGCTGTGTAACATAATAAATTTGTCTTACAAAAATAGACTTAGGCAACTCTTGGAACTTTTACATGACTTTTTTTTTCTGCAAGCATCAATGGCTACACGATTCAATTAGCTCATTAAAATGTTATTTCTGGAAAACCTGTCCAAAACCAATAATACCTTTCCAAAGAAAATTGCAATACATTCAAACACAAAAAAAAATTACAGCACAGAATGCAACCGCAGAAGGCCCTAATTGTGATCCAATTTATTTCCCTACAACTTTATCCAAAAATCAGACTTACTCTGCAAAGTGTAATGAAATGTACAGTGTATGCAGATAAATCTAACGGTGTGCTTTGAACTTGCAGAGTTAGTAAGTCGGAAGCCAGCCACTGAGGGATTGTGTTCTTTCTGCAGTGGTAGATACGTGACTTACTCCTCCTCCTAAACACAAAATTTGTTCTTTGCCTTATGCTTTAATTTCTCATAAAGGCGATGATCAAATGGAAATTGTTTGAAAGGTACATAAGTATGCGGGCACGTCCAAGATTAATGTTTCCTTTTAATTATGCTCTGGAGTTATACATTTTGCATGAGTGTCTTTGATCAACAGGCATGAGTGGGAGATCACAGCATGATCTGAAAAGGTCAAATAAAGGTTGATTATTAGAAAGTTCTTGATCGGCAGCAAACATGGGGGTTGTGTGCCAAGTCACACTATAGTGACGGAGCTACATAAAAGATAACTACAGTAAACCCTGCCACAAGGCCTGGCACGGTGACAAAAACTGACGACAAAGCCCAAAGTCTATCAACTGCTGTTCTATCGAAGCTCGCGAGTGGGTGCAAGAAACCTGACATTGTAAATATTAGCATTTGGTCTGCCAGTTCTGTTCAATTGTTCACAGTCAGAGGGATGAAGCAAGTCAAATCATGAGGGAAAAAAAATTACTTGGATTATTTCTTACATTGTTGGAAATTATAACACCTTTAGGCCTGGGATATACTACTGGGTTGTGAATAGTCAATATAAATAATCATCCCCTGTATTTATTGAGTTTTTCTTTGAATCTATTCTTAGATACATGTGTGTCTGAATGTGGTCTTCTTTGAAGTCTGTTCAGAATAGTAATATGTCCTTGGCTGCTTGGAGTTGCACACATCATGAAAATCAGCCTACCGACAAAAGTATTCAGATATACAGCACAATTAACACAGGTAAATTTAATATCTAGGGATAATCCCACTTTCATCCTGTACCGCATACTGACATTCCATCCCTATAGGTACACATTGCCAAACAGTGTCTTTTCCTCTGCAACTGCCTGTTCCACTTCCCCCAGGTGAAAGATTCATGATTTATGTGGGAAACTTTCTCTGTGACATATCGTGAGAGAAAGTTTTGGGTATCAATGCAACAATGCCAAAGGCTTTGATAAATCTTTTTCAATTCTAGTATTATTGGAGAGATTTACTAGGCGCAGCTCTGCCGTCTCTACTTCTCAAGCTTAGATAAGTCTTTAGAGACATCTACATTCTATTTCAGATATTAAACCATGTGGTTATTGGTATATTAGACTTTCTACTGGTTATATTTTAAATTTAAAAAAGCAGCAATAAGTGAATATTTGACATATTTGATTTGCCGCACTGAGCATTCAAGCCATATTAACCCTAGTACAATTGGAATACATTCCTGCCAAGTGCTTTGATAAGCAAATTGGGCTGTTGATCAGGCTCTATTCAACCTATAAGAGGTGCCCCCTCTTCATATGTGACAAACAGTGAATCTACTTGTTACCAAACAAATACTCTCAGCTCAGCATGGAGCTGGCACATGCCTGTTTGTGAATTGAGATGAAGTAGTTTCCACTGCTGGAGGATTAAAATAGAAGGGATGTGAGAGTAGCAGTAGTGTAATTAACAGTGTTGATGCAAAGACGGGAGCTGAGTGAATAGTTTGTGTTTTTGCTGTCTATAATTCAGCTTCTCCATGTGCCAGAAGATGGGGCTCAGCCAAGGGCCCGCCAGACACTTCCAAGCCTGCTATTATTTCATTCTTGGATTAGAGGCTTTCACGTGCAAAACCAATCAGTCAGCTGCAGTGCTATTCACACTTCATATGAATCTGGTATATAGAGAATCATAGCATTGCCGCTGAATGGACGTCTCATCACCACAGGTAGCTGTAAAACCAAGGCGCTGAACAAAAGTTTGAATAAAGGCACACAAAACAGGGGATAAGGTCGGAACTCTGACGGAAGGCTGAGGCCAGGGAAGAGATGTTCCGGTGTGTAGTGTGCACTGCTGGTTGCATCCAGTCATCACACACTGAGTGTCAGAGCACCATGTTGTGCGTCTGTGTATTCATTAGTGGCTATTGGTCTCTTGCTCATTGCCAGCTCATGCAGAGCTTTATCCAATAGAGTCATTTAATTATTTTCCCCATGGCTAAAAGAGGGGAAATAAAATAGAGACGGTCAATAATATTCCTGAAAATTACCATGCTTAGAGAAATCAAACAGGCATGACATATTTACTAGGGCACCAAACCCCATTACACCTTTTTTCCTATTGGAAAAACAAATCAATTAAACATGGGGTAAAATATTGATAGGGGGTTTATCCTGGTTCTTCCTCTTACAATACGTTACTGACACTCTGGCTTTTTGCTATCCGTGCCCCTCACTGGTGCAATTCATCACCAAAGGATCTTCTACAAGTAAACTCAAGTATCTCTAAATGTCCTCTAAAAACTCCTACATAACTGTACAGCCTTTTCTTAGCGTTTGGTACTTGCTGTACTTATTAAAATTACTTGATCCTATGTTCTAGATTTCATTGATTCATTCATTTTTAAACTAATTAATCCTCAGGTTGCGTGGATGCTGGAGCCTATCCCAGCTACCAATAGGCAAAGGATGTCTCACTTTATTTACCTTATCATTAGAATTATTATATTTTTATTGTGAAGCACTTTAGAACTTCAATACATTCAAATGTGTGTGAAAGAGACTCTAAGATATAGACTCAGACAGCACATTTTTTTTAACATTATGGTTGGCATTTATTGTGAAAGAAGAATTGCAACGTAGTGAACAAATACCTAATTTCTGGTTCTTGTTTTTTGTATTCTGTTTGTCTTGTGATGTACAAAGTCTTGCAGGATCACTATGATCATGGGCAATGTATTGTGATAGTATCCTGTTGTGAGGTACTAAGCTATTCCCTCCCTTACAGTCATAAATAAAATACTACTGTTGGTGAAAGATGCAGGATGACCTAGACTGGGATCTTTACTTTTGGTTTTCAAGTGAAAACTGACTGGACTATTTTTGAGCAAAAGCATGTGTAGAATGTGAGTGTGTGTTTGGGACGAGGGCAGGGTCAGACTGAGAGCCCTTAGGTCTCTGTGTGCGACTGCATATGAGCAGCAAGGTCAGTTGGCATTAGTCTGACAGATTCTCACAGCGGAAGTGTCAATATGACAGATGCCTGCGATGTTTGGAAGTCATCCACAGCCCTGTCCCCTCACATCCTCTGCCTGATTACACAGGTAGCAAACAAGCCACATCACAGAGGAGAACAAAAGGATCCCAACGAGACCACAGCTGATTCACTGAAGTCAGAAAAGTTTTGCTAATGACAAACTTATAGAGGACGTTCAAAGAAGCATTAAATGAAATTCTCTGAAATTCTGGAGTATGTGGCTGTTGCTTCTGGAGTTAAAACAGACACAATAACTGAGTGGTCAGACTAGATAAAAGCCTACTGGGTCACAAAAAAAAGAAAAAAAAAAAGAACTGGAATTGCAAAAAAGAAAGATATGAAGTAGTCTCAAGAGACAGCACAACTTGCTATCAATGTACGAAAGAGATACCAGAGTTTTATCAATGTGTTCTTCATTTGTTTGGACACTTTGTGGCAAGGTAATGTTGTGTTGTGTGTGGATTAGGCCACTGAGCCTGCTGAGGTAACCTGAGAAACATGAGCTGCACTGTAACAACAACAGCACTGACCACAGGCCATTTAAAAGCCCCCAGGAGAAATCAATCAGATGCATCATGGGATGCTCTGCACATTCCTTTCAGTTCATTTTCATAAGTCAAACTGATCCACCAATCGATCAAAGCCTACTTGAGTAATAAATACACCTCTGCAACAATTAGAGCAAAGCACACAAACTAATTTGATTACTTAGATGAATAGGGGCAGCTGTGAGGGGATGCATTTTAAGTGAACAAGGATTCCCCGCAGACTAATAAGTGTGACAGAGCAGCATGACAGCGCTGCTAGGAAACAATAAGAGCCCTGGCTAAGAGAGCTGCAGTGCAAAGGCAAACACAGGCAGCCATCCTAGAAGGCCAGAGTCAAGGTGAAAGCTTGATTAATATCCCCTCACACTGGCCAAATAGCTGCTCTGCTGCCACCGCACATTAATTGTGCGCCTACTGAACAAGATCTGAATTCTGTATTTAACCATTTTACATTTGCATGAAGGGGAGAAGAAAAATAAGGAGAGGATAATGCCAGCCATGCATTTTTGTTAAGGGCTTTGGTGCATAGGACAGGGGGAAAGCTTCAGTACGAGGTGACACGAGGACCAGTGCAGTGAAGAAGGGCCTGACAACAAAGGCAGGCTTATTATCCTCTCCGAGCACCTCGGGGGGATTCTCTGCCTCGTCTCTGGAGGAGGCTGCTGCCTGCGCTGTTCCCTGCAGCTTGGAGGGCAGCTCACTTCTCCATGTGAGGAGAAAGCTCAGGTGTGTCTCAGCACTCAACATTGTTTGACATTAATTAGTCTTTTTTAATGTACTGTCCTGCATGTGGAAGACTTGATGGTGCCTCAAAATCCATAACGCTGTGGAAAAGTTATACTCCTTAACTATTCCCACTCATTGATTTTGGCCGATGTCCAGTGCATGGCCCAGCGCACTTCCAGTCCAATTATAAACAGTCAGGCCACAGAGTTAATCAATTCATACAGAGACATTTGGACAGTGATAAGTCAGCTGGTGTTGCATAACAGTGGTGCTCTGCTAGATCAGAGTCAATGCCAGAAAACCACAGTGCAAACCTGCACAGCAAGCTCCTGCTGCTGCTGCTGCTGGCCTGCACTGCACTGAGCCAACTCTGCAACTGTGTTTTATCATGTTCCAAAGGCGCTGCCATGTTAGCCACATGTCATTTAGAGAGAACAACTTAAAGTGCTTTGTTGTCATTATTGGGTTTTAATTAAACATCCAAACCTACTATAAAATACATAAGTAAATCAATCAACTGTGGCAGGAAGACAACATCAGTCACTTGTCTGAGTGGCTGTTCTGTTTTCGTCTTGTATCATGGATACTGAGGGAAACAGAATGTAATTAACACACCCCCATTTATCCCCTCCTCTGGCTGGCAATAATCAGGATTTTACATCCCCACAAGTCACAGAGGGGGGCAAAACATGCGAGTTTTGAGCTGAGCTCTGAGTGAAATGATCCTTTGTATCTTCCGGTTGGTTTTCTAGAGGGTGAACATCAAGGTCATGCACCATGAAAATGTTGTAAGGATTTTAACAGTAAACACATGGCATAGGCCTGGTCAAAAAGGTGTGTCTCAAATATTTATTCAGCACTAAATGCTACATGAGTGTAATATACAAGTGCGTGCATAGTTTAGTATTTGGAGGGCTGCTTTCAGTTTCAACTGTATTTGTTGTGTAGCAAAGCAGTAGAACTGGGTATCCAGGAATACATCAATGAAATGCACAGGAAACAGGCAGCGAGAGAGGAAAGGCTGGGAAAGCAGCCATGTTTGTTATTAGCCAGCCCTATCTGCCCTTTGCACCTGGAGTTAGACAGGGAAAAAAAAAGTACTGTAAGAGCCTAATACATCTGTCATTGTATTAATACACTGTAGATCTTCATGATGAACATTACTGTGACCGCTGGGTTGTTTAACTTCATTAGCCTGGGGTAATAATACCACACATATAATACAAGTATGACAATTTCCTGCTCAGTCAGTGCATCTGAAAATTATTTCTACTTACAAAGTCATCTGTAAAGGAAGGCTTTGGCTCACAGTGGATTCATTCTTCCCTCTCAGAGCAGGGCAGGAACTCACAGGGTGGAAATGGATTCCCTGGTTCCAAAGCAAAGGATGTGGAATTTTAGAGCAATATGATGAGAGACTTTTTTTCTGTTTCGCTACAGGAAACAATGCAAAACAGAAAAAGCAGCAAGCAGACAGATCTTAGGTTGTTTTTTTTTCTTCAATGGTATTCTACGAGAAGTATTTGTTCAGGCAAAAACCAGTGGATTGTTGTACCAGTATTCCTGTTTTACTACACATCACATGGCAAATGCTGTTCCTGAAAGTTAACAAAAACAGTTGAATAGGAATGAGGACGAGCTGAACAGACCTGTCTGCGCATCGAAATCTGTTTTGAGCCGAGCCATAACCAAGCCCTCATGCATTCCTTCCTGCTTCTCAGATTTCTGTCCACAGGAGGGACAACAGCAAACCTCGGTGGTTTCTGTATGTGGAATTATTTCCACCGCTGCCCACATAGACTCTGCATGGGGCGCAGGCCTCTAACTCTGCTTGATGTTTTGATTCTTCTCAGAGCAAAGTTCCGTAATCTGTTCCAGAGAGAGTGTACAGGCTGAACAGAGACAGTGTAGCGACTGGCAGACATGTCAGGACAATACTGAGCACGTCATCGCTGTGTGGCAGCGGAGATAGCCTGCAGCAACACATCATCACAATCCCAGATTTCATTATGGAAAGTTTTGCTGCCCTGTCTCACTTTGAATTATTTTAACTAAGTCGTCAAGCTGTTGTTATTTTTTTCTGCTGGATGTTCTGATTTCTAGGCTGCTATTTTCAGTTTGATGGGAGCACAGAAGGGGAATTACACAGTGTGTGATCTCTGCATGACTGTGGTTTTTGGTTTAGGGTTGAGATTTGGAAGTAGGATGACGGAAAACCAAGTCACCGAGAGGTTGCCTTAGATATATTAGTAACAGAACACTAAAACGATGACCCAACTTTACGTCCAGTTCAAAGCCAACAGCACCACAATGCACCTGCCCCAGTACTCGACTCCCAGCGTCACTGAGCTCTCCAGTATCCCACATAGATAATTACTGCGTCCCAGTTGTCATGTATTTTTTGCAAGGTCAAGGTTCCTGAAACTTTGTGGCAAGTGGGGTGGAATGGAGGGGAATTTTTCTTTGTCTACCCGCATTTAGTCTGTGACACTGCACTGAAAGGGATTACATCATCACCATTGTAGCTTTCGAGCCCTCTGCTTTCCTCTATTGGCTGGTATACAGTGGACTGTCCGATCCAGACAAAGACAGAGCATTCCGGCAGTTTAGCAAGCAGGAAATGCAGACACATAGTCACACTTCATTACAGTCAAACTCATCAACCTCTCAGTCACCTGCAAAAAGCCACTCACAACCTAAAACCACCAGAGGCCATGTTATCACCATGTCATTTGACTTCTGACTACACGCTGAGTAATACTGGTGAGACCCAATCAGACATATTAAAACTGATGGAGCTTCCTCTTTTTGCTAAAAAAAAAAAAAAAAAACAAGGTGTCAGAAGGCTGTGTAAAACACCAGAAATACATGACTAATTTTAAATCCTGTCACAGAAAACCAGCATGGAGAAACTGGCCTTGTGGCTGACATTGGCTGTGGTTGAACACCAAACGAAACAGGGACAAATCTCAAGGTCTGTTTAGTTTGTTATCAGATGTATCAACAGTAACAGGCAGTTAGATTTGGCAGGGGCAGCTAGTCAGATAGTACTACAAAAATCCCAAAAGATGTGGTCAGGAAGTTTTAGCAACAGTGTAAAGTCTACTTAAGTGATGCGGTTAATTTAATAAGTCATTAAAGCATAATGTAATATAAACTTAAGAAAAACAACAATAACAGTAAGGATTGCAATTATTCATTATATAATATAAACAATATTTCATGGCGACCACTTTACATAATTTCAGCCCACGCATTCCGGAGTAGCAAATTATACAGCAGCACAAAGCTCCTCTTGTTGTTGTCTTTTATCTTTGCTCAAGCTATTCCCTTCGAGCCAATGCACCAGAGACAATAGAAACATAAGCTCAACATAGCAACAGGAAGCATCCCTCTGTGAACGTGCAGGCAAGTTGGAGAGACTTTATTACAAATGAAGCTCAGGGACAATTGTTATTGTTACGATGAGAAGTTATGATGCAGAAAGTGAAAATAGAAACACTTATCTTAAGTCATATGACAAGGAGAGGAGGGTCATTTACAGTGGGAGGAAACATGAGCAATAGGTTTAGTCTCAAGGAGCATGAACACGACATGTTCAGAGTTTACATGTTAGTGCATTTTGACAAAAGCAAAAACACAAGAAAGAAAATGACTGCACTGATCTTGTCTACCTGCTGTTTCTCATCTCTCACACTGTTATGGTTGTAAACCAGTCCCCCATCCCTAAGTGAGCCATTACAAGCCCAAGGCAATTTAGTCCTATTTTAACCTCAGATGGTGTTTTTTTTCTGCCAGCACCCAAAAATGTTGGCCCATGGTGGTAGATAAAAACAAAGTGAGCACGCTTTCTCCACTAAGTGATAAAAAGCTGCAGTATGTGCGTTAGATTAATTCTCAAAGAAATCCCATCAGAGAGAGCAAGAGGCAGCTCAGTGTGAATAATAGCTTTGATTTAGCGAAAGGGACAAAGCTTAGATTAGACTGACTATAGCAAAAAATGGTGCAGCTGTATGATCAGTCATGCCCACCGCAGGTCAGCTAAGCCTATCAAGAATGCTAAAAATCCTTGATCCTTGCCTAAAGCTGGACTCCAAAGCTTCCTTCTCCACCTGATTCATGTGTATCTCATCAGATACACCATTACAGGGAATCCCTTTTGTTTGCTACAGATCATATTATGCAATGATGATTCTTTTGGACACAATGCTTCATATATTATGAATTACAAAGATTGTCACTGTGGCCTTGTGGTTGTCTCAACAAGCCTTTGTTTGCTTTGTACCTTGCATTACACAATATCTCATAGATCAAGTTGCCACTCTGTTCTTCATCCCAGAACTATCTAGCAGGTCCATTTTGGGGATAAATATATTCCATGCATGTATTTTAAAAACACAAAGG
Source organism: Fowleria isostigma (assembly GCA_029814645.1). Classification (NCBI taxonomy): domain Eukaryota; kingdom Metazoa; phylum Chordata; class Actinopteri; order Kurtiformes; family Apogonidae; genus Fowleria; species Fowleria isostigma. Next base: position 1,391 of record JAPTGZ010336831.1, on the reverse strand, counting down.
AACTCAAAATCAGCAAAAATTAGCCTTTTTGCTATTCTGACTGACTGCACTCCTGATCTGCAGGATATAACGCTTAAAATGGTACATTCTGAATTCCCAGTACAGTCAGCATGGCTTGATGTGTGTAACCAAATGATGAGGACTCTCGGGGCTGTAAACAAATCAGAGTTCTCAAGGCCAGGCAGATGTGATCCAAGGAAAATACCTGGGATATACCACGCTGAAATCCATACAGGCTGGGTCGTGGGTGTTGACAGTTCCACAAGGACACCCTATGGATTGATTTACACGATGCCACCTGTGAATCTTCTCCCCGAAGCCCTGCCTGGAACAATGCCCTTGACATGCAACGACGCAGCCTGTGGATTTTGACAGCCCCGGTGATACTCGGGTGGAAACGTCTCGTACCGAGTCCACTTCGTGTGAAAGCAGCCCATTAGTTCAAAACACTGGCACTGATTGCGCACTGGCTTGACGGTGCACCTTCAGCCGTACAAAGGTCTGCTTTGTCCGCCTCACACAGATGTGGAAGGAGCCAGCTTCACCACGAACAACACCCGCACATGACAAACACCACGTTCCACACTCACCTTTTCTCCTTTCTCCCTCAAGCGTTCGGATGTCACATAATGCGAAGCGGTTTCCCCCCTTTTGTTTAACTCGTAATACAATCCATTAAACCCTCAACGCGAACTGCGCAGGGCTCGTGCTTACCTTCGCGAGAAACACGCCTTCGCTCCGGTGAAAGCGAAAATATCCACGGCGTCTTCCTCCGAAAGGCAACTTGGAAGTTTGATAGAAAGTTACGGTTTGCCTCGCTGCGCTATGCAGCTGCTGGAGGGATGAGATCATTCAGGCAGCCTCCCCTCTCCCTGCCCCGGAGTCTCGCGAGAAGGCCTCGTGGAAAAAGCAAACGTTTCCGTGGCAACAGCTCACCTGTAAATGGGTAGACACGCGGAAGAAAGAGCGAAGAGCTCCCACTCTGCGTCAAAAACACAGGTAGGAAACCACGACAGCTGGAGATAGGAAACTAATAACCAATTTAGGGATGTCAAACGTATGGCCCGCGGACCAAAACGGGCCCTTAGGATGAATGACACTGAAGATGTGTCTGTGGTGTGAGGTCCCATTCGGACCAGAACCTCACACTCATCTCTGTGGCTGTGGAACAGTTTGGGGGTTCAACTAAAGCAGGGGTGTCAAACATGTGGCCCAGGGCCCAAAACTGGCCCCCAAAGGTTCCAATGCGGGATGCAAAAATTATTAACTCATTTTAGTTCAGGAGCCAGATACAGACCTATGTGATCTCAAGTAAATTATTCATTCATTCATTTTCTTAACCCGCTTAATCCTCATTAGGGTCACGGGGGTCGCATGGAGCCTATCCCAGC
>JAPTGZ010336785.1:0-23888 GCA_029814645.1 Fowleria isostigma | reverse complement strand
TTGTTTCTCTCTCTCTCTCTCTCTCTCTCTCTCTCTCTCTCTCTCTCTCTCTCTCTCTCTCTCTCTCTTTCTCTGTGCTCGCTCTCTCTCTGGAAAGCGTGCGTGCACATGTGTGTGTCTGCATGCAATGCTCTGCTCTGTTAGCCGCGATGTTATTGTTGTAAACAGCATTTAAAGCACAGCTGGCCAAATTGATCAGGGCTTGCGTTGGAGTGAACTTGAGCAGCCGAGAGTGGGGCTGCATAAACAGGGCTGCTTGTATCTAAATATGCAAACACTCTCACAGCAGTCGACACTCAGGGGAACAGACACTGTTGCTTCTGATGGGGATACAGTGAGAAACAGTGAGAAACAGGCCCGAGTCCTAACCTTTCCATGTATACAAAGAGAGAGCAAGAGAGAGAGAGAGTGGAACATTTTTCTTGATTATGTAAACATTTCTTTTCCTCCCTAGATCATTTTTGGACTCCTCCAAGTATTTACTTTTCATTAATTATTGAAAAAAAGAAAATCAGGAAAAAAGAGAATAAACAGTAGATAATTTTTGTTTAATGTTTCACACAGGATTCCAATCCTCAGTGCAATTAATGCTAATCACCATGGTCTTCCTGTTTAGCTTGAACTTGGAGTGTGTTTGCGAGCAGTTGCTTTCTCTCCATCTACATCTTTTCTCTCTATCTCTGGTTGCGTGTTGCTTCGCTTCTTTTTTTTCTTCTCCTCCTCTCTTTTCTCTTTCCTCCTCCATCCCTGCTGTTAGTCACCGTGTCTCCTCATGTTATGATTACATCACCCTTTCTGACTGTTGTGTCCACTTAGACCTGAAATTAATCACATCCGACAATCTGGTGGTGCTAGTCCCAAAGTTCAGAAGCTTTAGTGGTGAGGGAGTGATATCGAAAGAACGCGATGTGGTTGGAGAGACGCGGCGAGATGGAGCGCATCAAGCATGTTGGAGGTACTTACCATGTGTAGAGTACAGTATATTAATTGCTTATCGGTTTTTGATTTCAGAGTCATTTAGAGTCAATCGAACGCATAATTTTCACGGCTATTGTTCTTTGGGGTTTGTTAATTGTCACCCCACTGGCAGAATTAAAAGCAAATTAAAAGCCTTAACTATTGACTCTATCTGAAGTCACTCTCCACAACAATTTCACAAAACAATGGGGAGGATTAATGAAAATGCAGCTTGATTTCTGTTCTCCAAAGCTTCTGCTATGGGGAACCAATTAACTACCCTTCAGGATGACTTTCACTTCTAACTGCCGGTCTGTTCCACTGCCAGAAACTGGGATTAATTCTCAATTAATCCCTCCACCAGAACAACTCTGCCTTTGTCTGCTGGGGAGGACATGAGCATACAACACCGAGGTTACCCCAAGCCTGTTTGGTGGAGGAACTCCACCCCTCCTAAGATTGATACACCCTGTAGACTAGCTCTTCTCAAGCTGAAAATAAGAGCCATTAAAAGGGAATGGTTGACAATGATTTTTGTTTTAGGATTTTGAGCTTTATTAGCCATGCATATTAATGAGTCAATTAATTCCATTCGTCCTCGCGAGTGGTCTGTTTGTTTTTGCCTGACCTTTTATCTTAGATGCGTTCACGCTCCGCTTGGTTTAAGCACTTACTCCATACTGTGTTTCCCATAGCCTCACGTCCAAAAAGGGAGTTTTTATGTGTTTAGCACCAAGATTCTCCCCCCTCTCTTTTGTTTTCCCTCTGCCATTCTCTCTCATCCATCCACCCTCCCCCTATTTTTTTTTTTCCTCCCTCTGTCAGAATGCCTGCTGGATGTATTCCCCTCTAAATGTGACAGGAAATATGCTATTATTGCATACAGAATATTTGCCTGATGGGATTTGCAATAAAATTACTACATTTCCTTTCCATTAGGATCTCTAAAACCCCTCTCTCTAATTTATGATTACCCTGGCAAAAAGACATGTTATATACATAACGACTAAAGTAGCCCCCAGTCCACATTTAGCCTGTCCTGCTTTCAAAGTTAGTTGAGAGGACAGGAGAAATAATTGAAAAGTGCAGCTGGACTGTGTACAATCTTGTAAGGGATGCCTAGAAAATGAGATTAATCAGTGCACAGACATTGTGGGGAAAAGTTTGCAGTGAATGCCTGACAGTCGTGCTCTTTCTCTCATTTCAAATGTTGGCAGGCTAGCAGGCAGCTCCAAGGGAAATGCGCTCCTTTCATACTTGAGTAATTGATGAATTGTATGCAATATGCAAATGAGAATCCATAAATCTTATGAATGACAGCTTAATTTATGTGAGCCTTAATGAATGCAGGATTAGATTTTAATTAAATATCCTCAAAGGCACCCTGACTGGGTAAGTTTTTAAAGCCTTGTTTTGAAGACTTGTTTCATATGCATCGCAGTTCATGAAAAAGAGAGATCAGTGAGAGTGGTTAGATGAAATTTCCTCGCAGTTTGAAGATAAGACCTGTTCTGTTTTGCTAACCAAAGGCACTTGCAATTAATAAATATTGGAGCAAAATCATATCTACCAATCTCATTTAGGCTTTCCTGGAACTGTTCATTCTCATACATTTGATTAACTGCATTTACTTTAAGCGCTATCTGATTTCTAACATTTGGTACAGTATCTTTTTAATTAAGAGAATCATCCATTAGGCATGGAAAAGTCAACCAATTAGGCTTTCCTCATCAGTTACCGTCATGTAGGAAGTCTGCTTACTCATTATCAGAGTCTGTTGATGTGATACTGAACAATCTTAGACTCTGTAGTTATGGGACATACAATTATGAAATCAGCTTTTAACATTAATGATGCATGGGAATAATCAGCAATTTATCGTGTTTTAGATCTTTTTTAGATTCTATTTCACAGCTGAGAGGCTTCAAACAGCTCTAATAGAATGTGATTACAAGAGTAAGCTCTTTGTAGCTACTGTAACAGTGGTTTTGTGCTAAAGCCTGGCTGCGGTTTCATGACATGGGCTCGAGGACAGCGGAGGAAGCGTGACTGGCTCCGAGCTCCTCCGTACCATCAGACGCTGTGATGGTCTCACCCAGCGTGGTTCTAATCAGGCCTGAGCCCAGACAAAGGCACCAGGAAGGCACCCACTCTCCCAACTACCACTGATCTCAACCCTGCACATTAGTCCACACAGGGATCAGAGCACAGACAGCACTTTAAAAGGGGTTTTAGTGGGATTGATGCTAACTCTCTCTCGCCTTTGATTTCACACCATTTGATCTGTGATATATTGTTCCGTAACAAAGGTTCACAGTTTGCAGGCGGATGCAGCTGTTCCTACCCCTAATAAATAAAAGTGTGTGTGTTTTTTTTTTTTGTTTTTTTTTTTTCTTCTCGCACTCACAAACTCGCTGTAATCCAGCTATCTAGATCAGATAAGCATGATGTGGCTACCTGTGCGAGGCGGTGTTTGACAGGTGCAAGGGGAAGCTGATTGAGATAATCCAAGAATAGGTTCAATGCAAATACAGATACAAGATGAGGGTTAGGATAGATGGATGCATGAAAAAGATGGATGAGTGAATACATTCCCATGTATCACACTGTGACTCTGAGATTATGATCGTCACAACCAATAGACTGCCAAGGTCAGCAGGAAATATAAATCATCTTTTTTTCTTTTTGTTGAAGGCAACATACAGTACACTCCTGTGTTTGTCAGCGGGTTGGTTTTTACGAAGTTTTATTACGATGACAATCATGTAATGTTGTATTATCTGCAGCTCGTGTAATTGTTGGCTGTGATTAATAACTTGATCTATAAAATATCAAAAAGATGCCCGTCATAATATCCTATATATACTTAAACTGCCTTTTTTTTAAGCTAAGAGATCAGTGTACAGTTAAAACTTGAATAATTTTTATTTCAAAGGTTGCCAGATAATTTTCTTTTTTGGTCTTGTGCACTGAAATATGAAATAAAATCTCTTCCAAAGAAAAACATGTTACTTTCGTTCCTGATGTGATAGTTTGCATGGGCGATGATGTTATCAATGTCCCACTGTCCTTCATAACAGAAGTCAAGTAGGCAGCACCAGAGAACAGATTCAAATCAGCCAACATGTACAGTTATCACCACAGAATGAATACATGTAGGTGATTTTTTAAATAAGTTTATTGTCCATCTATGTAGAATAAGCCTCTTATTTTTTGTCGCAGGACCACACAAAAAAACATGGTGTTAATACTAACTTACTATAGTTTAGTTTATTAGTTTATTTCAAGCTTATGCACTCCATGTACAGTGCTAATTACATATACATGTACAATACTGTTCATATACTTCTCAATTATGTGTACACAGACATAGAAAGACATGGAAAGATTGCTAAAGAAGAAAAACACCATATGCACAAACTTTACAAGAGCAAGTCTGCATAGAGAAGTATACACAGGGAATACGCATATATAAAATTAAACATGGCGAATATACACAGAAAAAATACATAAAGAATTATGCTCAAGAGGTTTACATGGAGAATCTACATATAGAATTATGCTTAGAGAAGTATACATGGAGAATGCATATGGAACTATACGTATAAAAATGGACATGGAGAGTATGCATATAGAAATACATAGAAAATAAGAATGTAGAAATATACATAGAGAAGTGTCTATAGCAAAATACACATAGGTAGAAACAATTATATATATACTAACTTCCAAACTAAAGTTAAACATTTCATTTTGTCCTACTTACCAACACTGTTATCTTATCTGTAAGGATTTTAAATTGGTAGTAATGCACTACAGCCATGTTATCCCTGTCTTCCAACAAACATAGTTAACCTCTCGGGGGAGTTGCATGCATATAATTTAACTGTTTGAATCAACCAAATTTAAAAAAAAAAAAACAAAACTATAGACTCAGCTATTGTGGCTCCTGAAGGTCTGAGGCCTCTGTATTTCTGCCTGACCTGGCACTTAAAAGGTAAGAAGCTGCTTTGTTTTATCAATAAGACCTTGTTTTCATGGCTGGTCACCACCCCAGCAAACCAATCAATGGGGCATGCTCCGCTATCGCTGTGAGAGAAATGAAAAATAAACCCCAGATAATCCTTCAGTTAAAAGGTTACTCAGGGCGATAAAAGCTATTTTGTTAATTTATTTACTCTCTGCACTGGAGAGATAAAGAAAAGGAACAATTAGGGAATTCTAGGTGAGAGAATTTAAAAGGGCAATGACATTGGGTTAATATTTTATAAGGCCTGATTGGCAGAGACCTGGAGATGCCTTTTGTTTACACAAGCCCCAGACGGAATGATTCACCCGCTTGTTTTGGCCGACTGGGCGGAAATGGAATAAATATCTTCATCCTTTCCTTTTAGAAACGTCAAACAAAAGGCTGAGATAAAAGGTTAATGGCTCAATCATAACCACCAGGAAATAATATTATGCTCTTTCTCTGCAAACTAGACTGACTATTGACATAATCAGGTTGAATTCCTAAAGATATCTGAAGATGGGAGGAGCAGATGTGTGTCTGTGTGTAACTAAATCCACTAAGAGAGTGTGCTCACTTGGGCTAAACATTACATTTGTGGTTTCAATTGATTTATAACAGATCATAATCACTGCATTAACGGCGTTCTGGGTAATAAGATCTCAGTCAGTGCTTCCGTTGACAGAAAAGAGTCTGATAGTGAGATGTCAGAATTTCGCCATGAAATCAAAAACCTCACTTATATCTTGTATTATGCCTGTTATTATACGTATCACCTTGTGTTGGCTTCCTGTAAACGAGGTGAGAACGTGAATTTAATTATTGCGCTTTTATTGCATTGTAGCGTTGAAATTAGACTCGTGTGGAGTGTATTGTTGGGCCCCGTGTAATCTGATTGCCTGCGCAGCGTAGTGTGTTGGATAGTATCAGGTTCCAGTCGACTCTGCTGGGTCAACACACGGCCGGGCCATTAAAGGAAGTCTGGTTCAGGGAAAGTTCACCACTATTTTCTTTTCACCATGGCAGCAAAACAAAAAAGAGAGAATAGATGTGTAACATATTTGTGGCCCCAGCCCAAAGCTGGTGGGGCATATTTTGTTTCCTTAATTGAAGCCAGAGATATGAGGCCCCTGAATATCTTCAGTATAAATATAAATAAAGTAGGGAATAAAATGGATTCATGAATGACCTCAAACAAAAAAAATAATGCTGTCCAAATAAGTCCAATGTAAAACCAGCAGAAAATTTCAAAGCAGAGGAGAGAAGTGAATATAAAGAGAAAGCGAGGAGGATTAGAAAAGACAACAGCGGATAAGAAATGAAAAGTACCAAAATTCCAATCATAAATCCAGTTGTGCTATCTTTTTTCTGAAATAATGGCCTAGTTTGGAGCAGTTTCTGTGCCAGGCTATTTAGGGAATCAGCATCTGCTGCTTGATAAATAGCCTGGCTCTTTTGTTTGAGGCCAGGTTGAGTTCCTCTCTGGACCCAGCTTATTAGCCTGGATGGCTCTGACCAGAGCAGATCTGCAGTGATGTGGGCATGCATGCCTCAGCTGTAGGGCTAAATTACATATTGTTAAGGAACATTATTCCTAACGACATGAATCACAACCCGCTGAAGACACTAAATGAAAGAGGAAAATGCCCCCCCTCTATAATAAAGTGTATTCCATTGCTGTAAATTTAGACACCTACTCGACCATAAGGAAAGGAGACAAAAACATTAATTTTAGAAAGGCTTTTCTGTTGCTTTGAGGTTCCTCAGTTCAAAGCTCTTTTCAGCTGGTGTATTGCTTTCATGGTTAGCTACTGTTATTTGTGTGCAGAGGGTAGGTGAAATGCTATCCCTTTAAACACACGGACAGATTCTCTTGCAGTCTGTCTAAACATTACCTTTACTTAACTGGGTCTTTGTACCTGGGTTCACATCCTTTGACATGATCTAAGGTTGATGTGACATTTTTTTGTCCATTTGAGGGCCTTTTGGCTTTTAGTATTGTTGGTAAAAAGCCTTTTACCCATCACATACCCTCTATTGAGGTCTTTCATAAATAATTCAGCTAGAGTACAAGTGAAAGTGATGACAGCAAAACTGTCTGCGATCTCTTCCTCTCATAAGATCAAAGAGGTGCTTCTATAGAAATAGGAATTACATTTCCAGACGCTCCTAGGTTGAGCGGGCACTCATTTCTCTTTTTACCCCTCTCTCTCTCTCTTTCTCTCTCTCTCTCTCTCTCTCTCTCCTTACTTTCTGTCATTTGGTCACCGTCTCACTACTTCTCGCTACTCTCACTTGTGTATTTTTCCTCTAAAGGGACACAGTTGGGTGAAAGTCTGCTTTTAGTCCTAAAACCTCTGGAGCCGGTATATGAGGGAGTCAGCACATTCAGACAGATAGAGCAAGTGCACTCTATTAGCAGGACTGAGGTAAATAAACCTCAGAAGACACGGCTGAATAAATTCAACCACTAAGGCTGTGTGGTATCTGAAGGAAAACACTGCATTGCTCTGTAGATACTGCCTTTGGGAAATGTAGTGAAATGTACTGTAACACAAACAGCCACATATAATGTACTGGTTGATAAAGTCCAGAATGCGACATCATTGGTAAAGCAAAAAAAAAAGAGAAAGAAAAGAAAAAAACAGAATTCGTTTTTTTTTTACCCTCATTAATTTAATTATGAGCTGTTGTCGGTTAATAACAGTTAATAATCACTGACCAGAAAAGATAAAGTAATAAACATCTGTACTCACACTGTCAAAATAAAGAAATACTGCAATAATATATCCCTTTACGAGTCTACTGACGCTGACAATGAAGACAATTTGCACCAATTTAAATATATTTACTCATAATTAGATGTTTCTGAGTAGAAAAGAAAAGCACACTCACTTTTGCATATCAGCACTGAAAGAACAATGAACTTGAAACGTCACATCTATTTTGTGTAAAATCTCCCTATTTTTATATCATTTTCACATAAGTTTCCTTGTATAGTTTTGGCATTTTAAAGATTGATTAAATTCAGTTCATATTAGAGAGAACTTAGTATCCTGGTAAAGCTTTAAATGGACTATTGTATGTGAAATAATGTATGAAGCCAATATGTCACCTGTGTCAAGTCACAATAATTCATCTTCAGCTGAGACATCCAGCTCCTTGTTCATAAAGAATATACCTTCACAGAATCCTGGCCCCCTCATTATGAGCTCGTTGCATTTTTTTTTTTTTTTTTTTACCCTGTAGGCTTTTCTTTGTAACTATAAGCCAGCAAAGTAGGTATTGATTGCGACTCGAAGCTGTATTAATAAGTGAATGAGTAAGATGTGTGGAAAGTCATGGGTGTATCTGCTTTGAAGGCCTTTTCTCCTCCACAGTAAGGTGGCACACTCATTTATCATGGCTGGATCTGTGCCCCTCGTTTGGTGTAATAAAACTCCCCCATCAGAACCGTCCAACAGGTCTGAATCACTCTGTCACACCACCTTCCAGCTAAGGCACGCATTAAATCAAGCAAGCAGAACATTTCCTAAGGCAGCCATTGCCTTTTAATTTCCTGAAGAACCTTAAAATATCATTCATTACCAGAACTACACATATTTGGTTTTTAAAAGTCTCATAAATCAATAGTGGCCTGACTGCAATAATTATAACAAGTTAACATGTAATTTCCAGGCCGAGGGCCGCGCACTGGATTTTAGCATATGCAAACGAGGCAATTCAAATAGTGTGGGGATATTAATACGGAGGAACAGGTAACGAGGTACGGGTTATGAATTATGCATCAAAAAGTGGTTGATCTTCAATAAAGGAAATGAATTCACCGTGTAATCTAATTAGTTATGGAAGTCTATTATGTTGAGCTGCAGAAAGCAACTGTCCTTGAAAAGAAATTTATTTACAGTACATGTTAGCTCTTTGGAATGGAATTGCATTCTGGAGTGCTCCAAATGTTAACACCCCCCCACTGCCACCCACACACCCCCCCCTTCTCCTCGTCTGCCAGTCTCCTCCTTGTCTCTTCACCTCGCACCTTTTCTGTCTGTCGTTTCAGCTCCAGACCCGGGCGGCCTCCGAAGAGGACCCAGAGCGTGACATCGCCGGAGAACCCCCACATCATGCCCCACTCGGTCCCCGGCCTCATGTCCCCTGGCATGATCCCACCCACAGGTAATGGCTCCATCTTAGTCGCTGTTTCCAAGTCTACGATTTGCTCCAAATCTGTGTTTCTCTTTTCTTTTTTTTTTTTTCTTTTCTTTTTTTTCCCTTTCCATCATGCACACACATACACACTGAGCTTCCCCCACCAGTGGCCTCCCTGCAGCTTGTCCTCGAAATGGCAACCAGTCCAAAGTGACACATGCACCCAACCACCAGACACCAGCCGCTCACTCGTTTACCAAAAACAGATCCTCTGCTCAACCCCCGGAAACAAAGAGGGGGAGAATAAATTGGAGTGGAGATCCTTTCTCTCAGATTATTCCAGTAGATGTTGCATTTTGCCTTGAGTGCATTCTAATTAGTGCGATTAAATCCACTCCACTGGTATATGTACATAGGCAGTAGTGATGCTAAAGCAAGCTTATCGCCACAAGAATCAACAACAACCGTTTGTGCCCTAACTTACCCCTGGGCCAAGTCTTATTGCAACTAATGCTTTTGTTCTATTTGTGGCTGGCTTCATTGTGACTGCTTTGATGTTGGTGGCTGTAAGTGTTCTGATTTGCATATTTTGCTCTCCTTCTTGATATGTCTTTAATGGTATTGTACTGTCAAACGAGGCTTTCTGAATGCTTACACCATCCACACTACACACTGTTTTTAACCGGCCGTTAATTCTAGTTTTTGGAGGAGCGATAAAACACCAAAACCTCTTTTTTTGTGCAGATTTTTCAATAAATTTTTGTTTGTTCCATATTTCTATAAACGGTTTAAATCTCTAAGACATCTAATGTACCAAACTGATCGGGCCATCCTTCCGATTCAATGACTAGTGCTTTGAACTATGGGAAAAGGGTGAGGTCACCTGCTATCTCTGCTGTAGTATAGAGGACGAACTTAAAGGCCGAAGTGAACACAGAAAAGGACAATGATGAGAAAGACTTGTTATTTAGTGGAACATAAAGCAACAGAAAGGCCTTTTGATATCTCCCCCTTTAAGCCCTGGAGGACTCTATGATCTTGACATTTAGTCAGGGTATACAGGGGGCAGAGATAAAGTTATTGAGGTTTTGAGGTCTTCTCACCACCGCCGAAAGCCGTCTGACTGGAGAGACTGAACTTTTTCATCAGTTTCTGTACCGTAATTAAACCAGTTATTGTTTTGATTATAGTATTAAGCATTAAACGTCAAGGAAGTTACAGACTTTGACAGATTAATAATTATGTATAATTGACCACACATAAGTTAGCATCTAAGTAGGCGACTAATTGATCTCCCTGTCATGTCCAAATGTACTGATTGATGATAAAAAACTGACATTGAGAAACTGTCTTAAATAGATACACTATCATGTCATGTCATATTAGTTCATTTTTCAGATGAGTTAGCGCCTGCACACGCAGACGGAAAGGGGGCCGACGGGTTTTCCTGAGGCTTACCAATGCTCTGAGACTCCTCGAAAAAGCCGCGGCAGTGTTTAATTTGGGCTGCAGAGAAAGAACAAAAAAAAAAAACATGTGAAGTGTTTTACTCACAGTAGCGTGTCATTTTTCTCCTGGTGAAACATCTACAAATATTCTGTCTTTGTGCTCCTCGCCCAGTCTCTTATCACTCAAGAGTGGTGACTGCTGCTCAAATATGGCAAAAAGTCTCATCTTATAAAAGCCGCAAGGAATTGTACAGTTATCTAATCTCATAGCCTCAGAAGGCAGCAAGAGCTGACAGAACTAATGCTGCTCCCTTCATGCAAATTAGTTTGTTTTAGGAATTTTGTTTACTCTGATTTTCCTATTCAAACAGTGACCAGTGAATAGTTTTTTTCTTAAATATTAGACACAAATCACATTAGATTAAAATCAATGACCATGTTCAGCACACTGAAAAGATGTGATCTTCACAGTCTAACAGGACCAGAGAGGCCTATGTGAAACACATTGTTAACATATGTATCTTTGCCCTTGACACCCGTTCCATTTAGAAAAGGACATCTTAATATGCTTACGTTCCCATTTAAGGAAATACCCTCATATGTGTGTGAAAGCACATGTGTGTGTCTGAATGCGTGCCTGCTTGCGTTGGTACCCCCAGGGGGGTTGTGCTGGAGCCTTTCCAGTTGCTGATGCATTACAGGCAGATTGGCCCCCAAATCGGATTATTTGCTGTGGACTGACACCACACTGAGATGACATCTCCTTTAAAGTGGAGAGGGCCTCCGCTCACACTCTGGCCACTACTTAAGCAGCAGCTTCAATATAATTCATTTATGTCCTGGATATGGCTTCAACCTTTTGAATAACGCAAGAGTACTGCATTTACCATTAGAGAAATGAATGTCACCTACATCTTACCAGGGTGCATGGTGTACTTTACTGATAGAAACAACATTTTTTAAAGCCTGTCTGACGGTGCCAGTGTGTGTGTGGACACTGACACTTGAGAGCGACGGTGCAGTAGGTGGAAGCATATTGTAATATTTACAGTATGTTCTTATGATGTACAATTAGCACGTCAACATGTAGAGTGGATCATCTAATCTAGTGCCTCTTCAACCTGCTTTAAAATAGATCCAGCATGCACCAGGTAATTTAGTGTCATTTCTTTGTGCCTCTACCCCTCCTCTTTGAATCCACTGCTTATCATAAGGTTAGCGCGCTCTGTAATTGATACTAAATTTGTCATGATGTGGAAAGCGCAGTTCAAGTGGTGCAGTGTACCTAAGAGTTGTGTTGTCATTGCTGTGCTGCCACCAGTCCATGCATAAAATTAGGCGGCCATTCTCATTGACATGGAGTGTCTCTTCCCCACTTATCCCGCCTGGCCGATAAATAAAGTGTGTTTTCATTGTTGCCCGTGGTGCAATGCCTAACAGAGACAAAACAGAAACACAACTGATAAGTCCTGGTTATTTTTTTAATCGCTGCTAGAGAAAGTCGTAAAAGTCAGTCTTTTGTGTACTGATGTGAAGTTAATCTGATTTTAATTTAATTATACGAGTTAGTTGCGGAGGGCACAGGCATTCGGGTGTTTGTTGTAAGAATGTTCTGACATTGGCGCAGGTATGGGGCAGCTAGCATGTTAATTAATGATGAAGATCCTGACAATATGCAGAGGCATGACAGCGTTAAGCCAGTCGGCTGCTGCTTCCTTTGCATATTAATAGATCCTTCATTATTATTTAATATGACAGCTGCTCCAAGGGCTACCATCAGACCTTGTCTCTGTTATTTGCTGTTTTGTGCTCCCCATGTGACAGTGCCATGCTATTCTCTATTTGTTGAAATGTTCCCTTTTCTGTTCTTTGACTGGTGTGGCTCTCTACATGCGGCCGTGATGCGCTGTTTGTTTTGTGCTCAGGAGGATTCTGACTTGCCTCTGTGTCTATATGAGAAGAGTCTGAATCTAAAGGTGACTTTGAAAGAATATATGAGGCTGGATTGTTTTGTTTGCATAGTAATGAATGCAGATTAGCACTGAGTGGGATTGGTCTTGTTGACGTTTAGACTTCTAGTGGCTTAATAGACTTGTTGCAGGGCGCCAACATCTCCCTGGCTTCCTTATTACTTCCACTGTATTGAGGTGTGTGTAATGTGGATATGACAATTGATCTGGTGAAATGAAACAATTATCAGAACAAAGATTTCGATTTATGGTGTGTGCCACTTAGTCAAAGGAAGGGCGAGAGATTGGAGCAGAATGATAAATGAAAAATGGAAAAGTGATCATTTCATTTGTTTCACAATGGTGAGGATCGATCTCCTCACCTTTATTTACTCAGGTCACATCTGACCACAACCCTTTGGCTTCCTCTACATAGATTCATTTCCTTTTGTTTTGCTAGTCTCACAATGTTGTCCACTTTCCTCCAGAAAAAGGAATGGCGTAAACACTCCGCCTGCAGAGCAATAAACCAAGCGCTCTCGCAGCCAAAGTTAGAGAGCATCAGAAAGCACCACTGCGGCACTCCTTTGAGCGGCACCTGATTTGTGGGGGGAATTTATCACACAAACAGCCCAGAGGTGATTTCAATATTTACTCGGCAGTCTGTTCTGCATACGTCTCATTTGGAAAACAGTTGACTCTTGCCCATTATACACAAATGAAGGCTGACCTTCAGACTGGGCAGAGGCCACATTCATTATGTGAAGAAGTATCACCTTCTTATGAGGCAATGGCTTTTTTTCCCTGCTCTGCCTATGCATATGGAACAGCAGCCAGGGCCCATTGCAAACGAGAGGGCCCTCTCTGACATGATGTATACTGTACGTCAATATGGTACTGATGTATTTTAAGATGCAAACAAGGCTTTAAATTATATGCACCTCCATGTCAGTGGCTCAGAGTGACTCTCGCCATCTGCCTATCAGCTGGGGATGAGAGGCGAGGGTGCCCAGGCTGGTATGTTCTTGTGTGCGTGTTTGTCAGTGTGTGTTTGTGTCTGTGTGTGCGCATGCTCGCATGTATCTATTAGAGCCACATGTTCGATTTCTACCTCTCCTTGTACTTGTGTCTCCCTCAAATGCATGGCTAATAGCTGCTCTTGAGTCCTATCACGGAGACGTGACAGCTTAGTGATGATAAACGCAGACGTTGCCTTGTTCTGCGTCAAACGTAAGCCAAACCTGCATATCAAGTATGAGCAGCCTCTGTAAAAGGGCAGGTGATATAGTGTATTGTGGATATGACTGATTTCACTAATAGGTACATATCTTTTTTTTTTCAACCATGCATCTTTGATTTTGTTGCTGGGGTTGCTGAGAAGAGTCGTGTGACTCTCCTGAGACACACAGGCCTAGAGGAGCTTTAGCACTATCTGTCCCTGCTGTTTGAGACCAGCCTCATGAATAAAGATTTCAGTCACGTTCAATACACCAGAACCCTGGAACTACCCCAATGACAAACCAATGCTTTATGATCTCTGCAGTGTGCTCAGCATATGTATATCTATAATCTCAGACGTACTATATCAATCAAGTCCAGTCCATTTTGATTGAGGTGGATGCCCATGTCAGATATTGCTTTTACAGTACATATTTAAAGATGCCAGTAGAAATGTGAATGATTATTGAAAATGTAATGTCAATAGTCATTTACTCCGCTCATGAAAACAGCTGCCTAAGGCCAGAGGAGAATCTATGTAAAATTCTCAAAGATAATTGGCCTGTTGTCATAACATGGTAGGCGATATACATACTAAAGAGTGTATCAAAACTGGAGGGTAGAAGATATTGGTTAATTATCTACTGTATCATTAGGTTTTCATTAAGATATTTGTTATTTTTGGATTATATTGGATTGTATGAGTCACACTCATTTCGGAACAGCATTATTAATGTAAGTTTTAAATGCTTCCAAAACAATTCACATATATATACAGTGCAAAAATTTGAATCCTTGGAGCCTGTTTATCTCCATTTTATTCACTTGACTCAGAGAATACAGCTTATTAGGAGAAATAGTGTACTCTGATGAGTTTAAATGGGATTGTCAGTTATTGTACATTGTGATTACATTAGATGAATACACAAGAATAATACCATTTTTATGAGCCCCTTCTTGCTATGTATTACATTAAACCTCTGTCACTTTTTCTCTTTTTCTTCCACTGAAGTGTTCTGCGTCTTTCTATGTCAAAAGGCCTCTGTCATATATACATACATTGCACATAAACACACAAACTGCTGGCTTTTTACATTGTTATCTTGACTGCATCTGTTCCTATCAGAGTACAAATGCATCACTCTCGTGGCGATGAATAGTGGAGTTAGTAAAACATTCATAAAAATCATATGCTGCCACACACACACGGGGATCCATCTCATCAGCATGATAACCTGCTGTGAAGATATCCCTTGTCAGTAGATGAAAAACCAAGCCACGATCTTACGGTGCTTATTCCCTACAGTATAAGATTATTCATTGTTTTATTTTTTCAGAAGTCCTTTTCCTTAGTTGTTTTAATTTTCCAGGGCAGGTTTTGAAAGGCTTTGCAGGTGCACTGGCTGAGCCTCAGCAGACATGCAGCCGTCTGAAAGCACTATCCTCTGCTTCTTCTCTCCAGGCCTGACAGCGGCGGCGGCAGCAGCTGCCAACGCAGCCATCGCAGAGGCCATGAAGGTCAAGAAGATCAAGCTGGAGGCGATGAGTAGCTACCACAGCAACGCCAACCACCACGGGGCTGACGGAGAGAATGGAGACCTCAGCTCTAGTGTCGGTGAGGATGCCTTTCACAGAGACTGGCACATACATAAAGCAGCATTTCACATAAAAACCGTCAGGAAACTGCCAATCACTAAACTTTATTCTGATGTGTAAATGCCATCAAAGTCCACAGGCTCATTGTAAGTAAATATGTGCATTCATCAGCTAAACTTGCTCGCAGTTGGCGTCCCTGTGTTGAGGGGTTATGTCAGCTTATGAAAATCAATTGGCAAAAAATTAGAGGAAAAATGTTGGCCAATTTTTAGGTAATGAATAACTCTTTTGCTTATGCAAATGTTTAATCTGTCCACTTTAAACAAAGAATGAAAAGCAGAAGTTTTTTGGTATGGCTTTAGAAGAAAAAAATAGGCTACTAAAAAGTTAAAAAAAAAAAAAAAAACGAAAGAAAAAAAAGCAATTGCTTTCTAAGTGCTAAGAACCTTTTCACTTTTTTTCTTGACACGTTGCCAAACTTTCCATCAAATTACCCTGAAATATGTTTTGAAGTCTTCAATATCCTGTGGAGCCAACCAAAAATAAAAACCACTTACCAAGATGAATAAATGTTTCACCACTAACAACGCTAAACATATACCATGCAGCAAGACTGTAATAAAATTATTCCCTCTGTAGAGTTTTATTAATGCTTGCACAAGAAAATATGATTTACAGCTAGTTTGCATGCACCATAAATATTCACATTGATAAGGTGAGTTTTGTTTCCTCTCAGAGTGTTGCAGTTTTTGTGTGAACTTTCTTTACAGCTAAGTGAAACTGTGAACACAGTTTCCCAAAGCTATCAGCTATTAACAAGGTCTAATTGAATTGCTGTGAGAGCACTGGTTTTTCACTATGTGCCATTTCAATTAATTATTAGTCCTAAAATGCAGAAGGATTTCCGTAATATCGCACAGAACCACTTAGTGTATTAAAGAGAATGATAATGTATGTTAGTGCAGATTCATGAGCCCATTCCAAATTATAAACCAAATGTAATCCCTGTAGCTTTGGCTGCTAAATGGAGGTTTTGATTCACTTACTGTAATAAATGGCTCAATTTTTGAATACATTTCAACAGTAATACTTGACACCATGGAGCTTATAGTGTGTGAGATGAAAACAGGATGTGTTTCTAAGCAGATTTAACAATGCAAAATGCATAAAGTGTGAGGTCATCACTCTGAGAGAATGGAGTGTGTAAAAAAGAGAATATGAGCCTGCGAGGTCACGGAAATAAAGATAAATGTGAGTACCAACAGCAAGGCTATGGCAATGGAGCTAATAAGAAACTGTTTTATCTTTTTACAATTTAAATTGTAACCTTGAGTCCACAGCCAGCCACACAGGCTCCCGGTAGAATCATAATTCTGGCAAGGGGGAGCAGCTCTAGGTGTGGGTGCATGGGCCACAGCATTAGCTCTCTGAGTGAAATATATGGCAGTGACGCCTCTCGGCCCCATCCACAATCAATTGGATTCTTTTCCTTTAATATTTACTCGCAGCGATGAGATGCTCGTCTGCATGGTGATGAACAGTCTGCCACTGGCGTTTGAAGGTGACCTGTCAGTGAGTATGGACAAATCTCTCGCTCGCAGAAATGTAGAAAATAAATCATTAGGGGCAGGCAGTCAGACAGGGGCCTCTCTCTCTCTTCCTCACTCTCCTCGGATTTAAATCAGCTCAGATTTATGATTTGAATTAATGCTTCGTTTGGTCAAAGGAATGGTCGCAGAGACAAATGATGTTTGGTACTGAAACCATCCTAATATTGATTACCGGGTGTCGCAGCAATCTCTTGTTTATATCAAGCACTCTCCTGTGACAGGGTGGCCAGCAGGAGTCATCCTGATAATACGCTGGAGAAATATGGCCCGCTCTGCACCGCAGGGCCATGAAACACAGCTAGCAGCATGCTGTCTTCTTCATCTAGCCCCAGGCTTCCACTCACATGTTTATTTTTAATAAAAGCATTTCATAATTTTACAAAAACATGAGCTGCCTTACAATGAAGTTTGATTTTCAAAATTTTTTTACATTCCGAATCATTATCTTAATCCTTGTGTGAATATGTCGAGCTCACAAGCCCATTATCTAACAGCAGTCCAAATTTATAAGTCACTTGACTGATTTAGCTCAGAGTGGGCAGAGAGGCAGCAGCAGCATTTGGCTTTGTTAGGACTGGACTAGCTGTTCACAGTGCGGACTGGGGTATGACTTCATGCTGTTTTTAAGAGACTCAGACCACAGCTGCGATCAGGAAATGGACGGGAGTTTTATAATCATCCAGCTTAAACTAAGCCATACACACAAACTGATGTGTTTACTTACACAAATGATGTTACCGACCACGAAAGGAATTGATATGATAATGAGCGCGCTTCTCTTAATACCACTAAGGACATACTGTAGGTTCATTTAATCAAAGAGAGCTACTACATAAACCCATTGAAAAATCTCATCTGGCTAAATACAGGTGTCTCATCTCAGTGTTTGTCTGAAGCTGATCTTGTATTGTGAACTGCTTAAAGCAAAGCACAGCAGAGCCAGCCAGTGAAGGACACTCTGTTCTGTTTGTAGAGTTGGATTGCCCGTCGCTGTCTTTGTGTTGATGTAAATTGAACAGGCTAATGTTTCTCCCTCGCATTAAATATTCATCACAATTAGACCTTCCTGCTTGCATCAATGTTATTAATTATAAGAAAAAAAAAAACCAACCAGTTCAACTCTTAGCCAAAATTACCCAACATTCTGAGTGAGAGGCAGAAAAAAGTGGAAATAGATATTTATGTAGATGTGAGTGAGAAACAGATAAAATGTAAGGGAGAGAGGAACATAAAAAAAAAATATGCAGAGATGGGAGGAGAGGTGTGTGTATGTGTGTGTGGGTGTCTTTCTTTGATTGTGCCTCACACTCTTTAGTTGGGCAGAGGGAGCCCTCTCAAAGCACAATGTGGATTGTTCCTGCGCCTCTCAGGAAATGCCACAATTACAGATCACAGACCAAGCAAAACACGTGTGGCGCTGGGCCTTGAGGGGGATAAACAGCCCGCCATTCCCTCCCAGTGCATTGACCCCAGCCACAACCTTCATTACTGGGAGAGAAAATATTGTCAGCTGCCCACTAACAAACACCTGCCAATTTCAAGAGAAGGAATTGCTTTTTCCAGCCGCGGAAGGAAAATAAAGTGTTTCTTAGACCTTCAGAAAAGGAGTGGAAAGAAAAGATAAGGCGCTGTTCACAACCTTGCCGTCTTTTCTCCGTCTCTTTCTCCCTCTGTCTCACTTCCTTCCTCTGTCTTCCACCCTCTGTCTGTCTTTGGCCACTGGGTGCTGCCCTGCCACTCATCTGACTCCTCACCACACAACTCTAATGGAGCTGAAATCCTGTTTGTAATTAGATATGGGAATTCCACTGTCATCAGCCAGATGATGCCACGACATGCCGACCAAACAACTCACCGACAGACAGCACCACATGAAAAGGCGGGGAAGCGGTTCCTGCAAACTTCCAGACATGTTTTCATATGCACATCTAAATATATATATCCATCTTAAACCTCATAGTGCTACAACTACGCTGCACATAAGCACTAATGCAAAACCTGAAAACCTTTTGTCTCACATCTGTGGCTTGGGTCCAGACTGCTACGCCCAGCAGAGAGTGGAGAGCCACATGCTAGGCTGAAGCTGGACTGGTGGTGACAGGTACCTGGAGTGTTGCCTGACGAAGAGTTGAGAGAAGAGGTTCTGGGTGAGATGATGAGGAAGCATCATTCTTTCTTCCCGGGGTCATCAGGCTAATTTCCGCAAGCCCCGCCCTCAAGTGTGTACGTTTGCATGCGTGTGTGTTTAATATGTACATGTGTGAGCGTGCTTGCTTGCGTGAGAAAGAAAGAGGGGGCCTTGGCCCCTGAGAGCGCTCTGTGAGGAGACCACAGCTGTACACTCCCAGCAGCTAATTGGTCCTTATCTAGCTGTCCCATTCATCTTCATTTTTTACCAATTACTGAGCATTATCTGTGTTCTCAGTTGGGTATGGGACTTAATCCTTTTTGGTTAAGCTGGTGCTACAGCTTGCAAATTTCAAATGGAGGAGGGAGGATGATGGGTAAGGGGGGGACAGGAGGGAAAGGTGGAGGGAAAGGGGAGGTGTGTGTGTGTGCAGGGAGGGGGGCAAAAGTCATAGCAAAAACAAACTCAGAAAACTTCCCATCATCCTTCACTGGCAGGAAGCAATCAATAAACAATGACATCACACCAAGGAGAGAGGAAAAAATGGAAGAGATCAATTATTGGCGTTATAATTCAAGTCCTTGTTTGCAAACGTTGCAGCCTCATTGATTAGGCCGTTCTTGTTGCACTCACCATTATTGACTTGTTAAAACCATATTTTCTCATCATCAGTGGTTTTACGTTTGCGGTCACACAGATAACAACGCTTTAAGGGGCATCATTAATTATTCAAGATGTATTCATTTTAAAGCACAGCGAGTCCAAATCATCCTGTTTACTCTACAAACAATACAAGTATAGTACATTGCTCATCCAGAAGGTACATCAAGACGCTGCAATCTGGGGCAGTTAGCCTTAATTTTCTGAGATCAATGCATAACTAGGCTCCTCTCTATATGGGGTCTGTGCTTGGCCATGCTGCAGAGCTGAGTGGAGTCAGCCTGGAGACCATGCACTAATTACTGGAGTGTTTACTGCTCTGCTGGATAGCATTTGTAGCATTTTGGATCATATCAGTGAGTCAATGTGCTCTGCACTAGACCGATAAATAAGACATTAAGATGACAGTGTGTATGTATGAAATTACAGAGGGAAAAAATAATAGTCGTGATTTATAGAGTAAACATGTCTAAATAGGTAAAATTAACAGCCACGCATGTATGTATACCTTTGGAACATACAGGGGTGCATTTTAGCAGACAGACAGTTCTGCATGCAAAAGCAGAACACATACAGACACTGTTCCTACACTTTGATAGGGATCTGTTTGGTCACACTCTGCGCCAGCTGTCAGCCCAGCTCCACTGCTGCGATTTAATTAGTCTGTTTATGTCCTTTCTAATAATAAAGCTCTCTGGGCGGAAGGACACATCCAACTAGCTAGCTGCGCTCTCCAACCTGCTAGCTGTACTAGTGCTGGTGGCCCAGCGCAGCTAAATGTGGGCCATGATGGAGGATAGCGGCTACTTCCTGCTCCTCTAGACAGAACAATGGCCCTCGGGCTCAGATCTAGTATCACCCCCTACTCAATCCTAACCTTAACCATTAGGGGATAAAGCACATACTGACCTGATATGAGTGTCTAGGGGCAACTTCATCCATCTTCCTCTCTAGCTCTCTTGTGGGAGCTTTTGTCAGACGAAGCTCTTGAGAGAGACTAGATTGTAGCCATAGGCTGAATAGAATTCATTTCACGAACATATCATAACACTTCTTTGGCTGCGACAGATTATTGTGTGGTCTGATTTATACAATTACAGAGTGGTTTGTTTTGATTTTCTTTTTCTCGGCTATCAAGGCTATACCGGACAAAGTAGGGTCATTTTAAGCTGCTAGTGCCGGTGAAAACAGGGGAGGGTGGTATTAAATGAGAAACACTGAGCTAGATGAGAGTGGCAGAGCAGACAGACAGCCTTCCAGCCTGACTGAAGAGCTTGATGGGTCTCTGTCTCCCTCTTGGGCTTTGGCCCTCACCATCTCTCTATTAGTCTGCCAGGCTCATGGGAGCCAGGTGACAGATAAGTGAAGAACGACACACACATTTTAATAGACATTTCAAAAGATAAACCTGATAATCATTTCTCTTTTTAATGAAGTCTAATGTCCTTGTTCTAATTCCAGTTGCGTCGCCTGTTAAGCATCAGCGTAATACTTGAATATGCATGATTGGGAAATTGTGAGGCACACTGATGTAGCTACAAAATACACAAACGCAGACAACTGCAGAAATAGATTACAATAACAGGGGGAATTGATTAAACATTATTTCCGTAATGATCCATATCAAGTTCTATCATCTTTGAGTGGCAGCAGACTTGCTGCTTGAAGAGAGGAAGAGACACAAGGAGAGACAACATGCGAGACAAACCTCATGTCATGGAAATATTTGTTTGATTGTCTCTTGTGGTTAGTTCACAATAGCAGGAGCAGAGCTATAAAAAACAACTGACCAGTCGAGTTGTCATCCCTCATCAACATTAGGCCTCATTCTTCATTAATTGGATAGATTAATTTGGAGCGCTTTGATGCGGGGGTGATGCATGCGTTCGGCTGTCCCCTCCTCACTATTCTCTGTCAGGTTGAATTTAGCCAGGGAAGGGGCTGACCTTTGAAAGTGAAGAGATCAACACAATTTGAAAAGACAATGTCACTTGGTGTAAATGTGATACGTGTAATAAATGACATTCAACCTTTCAGTGATGATGAGCTTTCGCAGGTTGGAGTAATGTAAAATATGCGCGGTGTGTAATTGCATAGAATCTGAAGCCGTTTTCACATACACTGCTAAGATGTGCAACATGAGTGGTTGGGTATCATGTGCTCTCATTTCAACATGATTATATCTAAGAGGACAAATTAGCATAGAATAATAATACCACTGTGCGTACAATAACAGTAATGACAATACAGTAATGACAGCATAATAACGGAATGACAATCTCTTACTATGATTATGCTGTAAAAATGTTCCGTTGCCTTGACTATGCACCAATCAGAACGTGAATCGGAGAGCATGGAAATAGTTGGGAGCATTCCATGAAAGCACGCTGTTGGTCGCTTGAACCAAAAGGTGTTTCTTCTCAATTATGATATGGGAACCCTCATCCAAATAGAGCTATCAGCCATACTGAGCCCAGACATCTTCACCATCACAGAGCCTTTCCTCTGGGACCCAGATAAAGAGAGAGAGCGAGCAAGTTAAAAACATGTTAAGGAATTTCACAATCACAGCCTGTCCTTCACAGCGCCAGCGAACGTGAGGGAAGTATTTCATGATAAACCGTGTTTAGAATTCCCTAAGAAAACACACTTTCCAACAAAGCAGTCGTGGTAACCTCATTAGAATGTTTAGTTGAGTGTAATTAAAATGTATGTGTTTATTAGACTGCGCAGATATAAAATTCATGTTACGGTTAGAAACATCACTTAGTTCACCTTGAAATCATTAGCACTGCGACTGTAAACAGTATACTCCATTAGTGATTTTCTTTCATGGAGTGATTATAATAGTGTGAGAGAACAGAAGGTAGTGATGCTAATTTTGTAATTAAAACAGATGATCTGATGACCACATGCAAACTGATACCCCCCCAACCCCACCTCCACCAAAGTGATATGACGGCAGAGTGGGCCGTGATTGATAACACTCGTCAATATATTTCATTTCAGGAGCCTTAGTCAAATGACAACTGGTTGTCATTGACTGAAAGCAATCTTTTTAAAAGGGGAGCCTTTGCTAAGTATCAGATGAAAATGATTCCTCTGTCTGCTTGGGTGTCACTGTCTGTAGGAGCTTTATTGATTGGGCTTGAATATATTGCACCCGCAGTAGTAACAGCTGCTAGTAATATCTCTCCTCTCCTTCTGCTCTCCTCTTCTGCTCACAGCACTTTCTATGCCACAGTTTATTGTCAGCGAGCGGATGTTGGTGTGCACTTGAGCCGACGTTGTGTGTTTATCAAAAGTGATGTGTGACAAATGTAAAGTGAGCCTGGTTCCGACCCAAATTAAACAAGCAAACACCGTTCACTAATGTGTCCTGAAGGCCTGGCTGTCCTGGCCACCCTCAGTCATGTGCATGACTGCGTTAAATAAACCTACCATTGTCTGCGTGTCTCTGTGTTATCGGGCACAAGGATGTTGGCATTGGTTGGTAAAGGTCATTTACTGTAATGAGATTTGCCACATGCAAGCATATGGCTTGATTATTGCCCTGTTCGTTAACATTTTCAGCGAAGAGACAAATAGACAGCTAAAACAGGGGGGCTAGTGCGGGCGGGGCTCTGGCAAAAACGTGTTTAGCATTTTCTCTTCAAAGATAGGAAGAACTTTTTTCACCACAGATCTGTCACCGAGATGATTGATCTTTCAATTTTCATAAGGAATGCGTACCATTAGAGGCGAAGATTTAAATTACCCTATAAAAGTTGCCTGCCTTAGATTTTATACACTTAAAGGACAAACACCTCTGTCTGTCTTCTTGATAATTTCTACCACATGTTACACTCCAGTGGTTTGGGCAGGAAAGCAATTATGTTACCTCATCAAACCAGAAATGTTTTCTTATCATAGTTTCTCTTACATTACATTGCATTAGGCATCTTGGCAGGAAATCTTTGCCCACCTGAATCATTGGAAAGTGTGCCTCTTTATCCTGGCATGCTAAACACATTTTGTTTGTTGATGTGAATTAGATTGAAATGTTTCCAATCATCATAGCTGTTGGATTGTTAAGAATATTGTCTGCATGTGTTTCTGTCAGGCTGGTTGCATGCGTGAGTGTGTGTATGTGTGTGTATATGTGTGTGTGTGTGTGTGTACATGTGT
>JAPTGZ010336745.1:0-12067 GCA_029814645.1 Fowleria isostigma | reverse complement strand
ATAAGATAAGATAAGATAAGATAAGATAAGATAAGATAAGATAAGATAAGATAAGATACTCCTTTATTAGTCCCACAGGGGGGGAATTTCCAGATTTACAGCAGCAGCACACACAAAGCAGACAATTATATACGTACATTGTTACTGTACTTAAGTGGATTGTTTAAGGATTGTTTAAGCATCTGTACTTTACTTGAGTATTTATTTTTCTGGTAACTGTTTACTTTTACTTTCTACATTTTTGCATAAATATCTGTACTTTATACTCCTTACAACTACATGGGCATGACAGTATGTAAAATATGTCACTTCAGAGGGAAAATCAGTGTAAAAATTAATTTCACCTCATATATATATATTTTTTTTTAACCCGTTCCTGTCGGGTACCTGACCCAGTGCAGGACTCTAGTCAGTACCATTCACTGTGGAATTAGAAAACAGAAACTTTTATGATGTAGTCAAGTTAAATAAGAATTGTTTCATCCATGGCAAAAAAAAAAAGTACTTTTACTTCTTACTTTTGCACTTTTTTACAATTGAAAAGTTGTACTTTTTTACTTTTACTTAAATTGAACTGGAAATCACATATAAAAAAATACCCAAAATAAAATATCAAAAGCAATAGAAACAATATATAAACACAGATATACCTTAAATAAAAAGAGCTTGTTCTTAATGTACTGCTCTTTAGTAATACCTTACATCACCTACTATATTGAATTATGGGGGTACATATACAAATCAAACACCAAATAAATCTATACATTATAAAAAAAAAGGCTGTAAGGGCTGTTACATTTACACCTTATAATAAACCAACCAGTGAATTATTTATTAATCTAAAAACACTAACTTTCTATGACGTAGTCGACCTATACACCCTTAAAATAATGCTCAAAGTTAAAAATAACCTCCTGTCAAAAGCAGTCCAGGAAATATTCAAAATTAGAAACAGTCAATATGATCTCAGAGGGACTGAAATATTTATAAAGAAAACATTTAGAACAAATATTATGAAATCCTGTCTGTGTCAGAGGAATAGATCTGTGGAACTGCACAGAGGAGTCAAAAAAATTGACCTCTCTCACCCTAAAGACATATGACTCTCAATAAATATATGAACGTCATTCATTCATTCATTTTCTGAACCCACTTTATCCTCACTAGGGTCACAGGGGTCGCATGGAGCCTATCCCAGCTATTTAAGAGCGAAGGCGGGGTACACCCTGGACATTTCACCAGTTCATTTTAGGGCTTATATGAACTTGAAATCTTAAGTTTGTATGTAACATTTAATATTTATTTTTCATTATTTCTATTGTTTTCATTGTTGGTGTGTGAATATATTGTCAAAGTTGAAGACGTGCTGTAGATCATGTATAAAGGGTAAAGGCAAAATAAGCAGGACGCTTCAGCTACACCTTTTCAGTCTGATTGCACACATTAGTCATTTAATTAGTGAAGGTTGCATGAGGAATTTTTATTTCATGAAGTGATTTGTTGGATCTATGGATTGGATGGATTTCAGACTGAAATAAAACTGCGTAAAGCAGCACTAGAACACTGGTGTTTATAAAAGCATATGCAGGAATGTTGTCCACACAGTACATGTACACCTGCCTGTGAATGTCGCTGTGACGGCTCCCACACAAAGCGGACCGTGTCTGTGTGCGACACATTGGTGAGGAAGAGGATCCTTGAAGACAGTGAGCAAACAGATATGTCCCCTAGAGCGATGCTGTCCTCCGACAGGAACACCAACTACACAAACACACAAACAAACCTCCGACTTACTCTGGGATTTGACAGATGGACACAGCATTTAAGAACCAAACTGTTGTCAGAACGGTTCTTACCTGTCCTGGGAAGGGCAGCCTCTGGACACCGGGTACAAATGGACTAACATCACTGTAGTTGAATGGATTTGAGAGGCCAAAGATCGTAGAATTAAACCCACAACCCTCAAACCTCACTACTGTGGAGTCCCCATCTTGAATTTGGATAGAAATGTCCATCTGTAGAGGTAAAAACAGAGAAATAAAAAGAACAGTGGAGGGACAAAGTCTACTCCTCTTCCACACTTGTTCGTTAGTCACCAAGATGGATTCTTGATTTGACCCATAAAGACCCAGACCTCCACCGCTGACTGAAAACATTTACTGGTCTAAACTGTTTAACACCTTTTAATTAATCTTAGCAATACATGTCAGTTATTGGTGTAAAATGTACTTTTTTATGTTTTTATGGTCATCAGATATGACCCATTTGGACATCATCTTCTACAAAACTTATTGACCAGAAAAACTCATTGAGTTGAACAATTACAGTGGGGACAAAATTTAGTAAAATGTGGAAAAATTAGGGAAAAAATGTACAAAAAATTCATTCATTCATTCATTCATTTTCTGAACCCACTTTGTCCTCACTAGGGGTCACGGGAGTCACATGGAGCCTATCCCAGCTACTTAAGGGCGAAGTTCATCGCAGAGCTGACATATAGAGACAAACAGCCACTCTCACATTCACACCTATGGACAATTTAAATTAATCAATTAACCTATTAGTTCTTTGGATGGTGGGAGAAAACCGGAGTACCCCGAGAAAACCCACACAGACACGGGGAGAACATGCAAACTCCACACAGAAAGGTCCCACCTGCTGGGATTGAACCCAGGACCTTCTTGCTGTGAGGCATGAGTGTTAACCACTACACCACCGTGCCGCCCTGTACAACATATGTTCAAAAAATGAAGTAAAAAATAATCAAATAAGCAACAAAAGGAACAAAAACATCTCAAGTGATCAAACAAAATGAATTAAAATGAATAAAAAACATACAAAATAATAAATAATGTGGAAAAAATTTGCCAAAAGCTGACTAAAATTAAGTTAACAAAAGGAATTAAAAACAACAAAATTAACAAAAACAGTCCAAAAGATTAAACTAAATTAATTAAAATGAATACAAAATATACAAAACAATTTATGTGGAAAAAATTTGCCAAAAACTGATTAAAGTGAAGTATAAAAGAATAAAATAAGCAACAAAAGGAACAAAAACTGCTCAAGTGATCAAACAAAAGGAATTCAAAGGAATAAAAAATATACAAAATAATAATGTGGAAAAAATTAGCCAAAAACTGAAAAAATGGAGTAAAAAAAATTAACAAGAATAAAATTAACACATTTTAATAATAAATCAACTGATTTACCAGTAAAACCCATGGAGTTGGATCAGTGACAGTGGATGGAGACACTTGTTTTTATGTTCAGCTATCTTTGCTGAAAAAGTCCCTTTTTTCTTCAGTTTTCTGTTTCTGATATGATCTTCAACTTTGATCTGAGATTTAATGAGCATCTACATGATCAGCAAATAGAAAAATACCTTTCACTGAGTAAACACAAAATACAGAGAATAATATTGTAATAAATCTTAATAAATCACTTAAGAATGGCTAAATACAGAGGGAAAATCATTTAGGGTCTGCCACAGAATAGCTCTGGATCTTAACTCTTTCCCCATAAAGATGACCTTTGACGACACCCCCATACCCTTAATGACAAAGTTTGACACCTCTGTTATTTCACTAAAGACATGATTTGACGATGGGCAACACGGTGGTGCAGTGGTTAGTACTTGTGCCTCAGAGACAGAAGGTCCTGGGGTTCGATTCCAACACCAGTTGATGGGTGGGACCTTTCTGTGTGGAGTTTCTATGTTCTCCCCGTGTCTCCGTGGGTTTTCTCCGGGTACTCTGGTTTCCTCCCACCATCCAAACACATGCACTGATACGTTAGATGGTTCATCTAAATTGTCCATAGGTGCGAATGTGCTTGTTTGTCTCTATGGGTCAGCCCTGCGATAAACTGGCGAAATGTCCAGGGTGTACCCCACTTTCACCCTTAAGTATCTGGGATAGGCTCCTGCGACCCTAGTGAGGATAAAGTGGGTTTAGAAAATGAATGAATGAACATGATTTGACAACCATTAGAACAGGTTCTGTTTTTTTTTTTTTTTTTTAATTTAACAGAGGCTGTGATAGGTGGACATAACAACATAACATAACTAGGCCAACCAATAGAAATAAAAAATACATTTTCTTTTTTTTTCCTGCTTTCAAAATGTTATTTATGTCTTTGTTTCTTTATTTTTTGATTTATTTTTCATTTTAAATATTTTTTTTTTATTGTTTTTAATTTTTTTACTTTTTTTTTTTTTAATTATTATAATAATAATAAATTTTCATTGGTTTTTCCCAAGGAAAGGAAAGGAAAGGAAAGGAAAGGAAAGGAAAGGAAAGGAAAGGAAAAAGAAACAACACCCCAGAAGAACAAAATGTTCCATGGGTAAAACTAGTAACATATATATGGGTTGTTCCTAGTAGGAGTCCAAGGGGGAAAGAGTTAATCCTTTCATTTCGTCTTTTCCTTTTCCATCCTGTCTAATTGTTATCTCGAAAGGTGCCAGTGTAATATTCACTCATCCATTAGTGAAACATGCATTAATGTGTTTCATTCTGAATCTCGTGTCTGCACTGTTTAAAACTCATGCATTAGTCAACATCTTGCATGGCTTAAGGTTCTAATCAGGCTTAGTACAATATGTCCAATGAGGCTGTGACAGTCGCCAGCGCTCTGTGCCACTGTACTGTGCCTCCGTTACTGTAGTTCAGCAGTGCCCAGACAATTAGAGAACTGCCTTTGTTGCCTTTAACGAGTTTGACCCGTTTTGCTGATAATATGCATAAATTTCCATTCTTTCATCCTTCCTCTTGTTTTTCTCCTCTGTTTCTTGTCTTGCTGTCTGTTCCTGTCTTGAATTTTTCTCCTTTCTCTATCTCGCTCTGTTCCTTTCCCTGTATACGTGTGAATTAGAGGAATCCTAATCCTGTGAGGAGTGTTTTGTGTGAATAGTATGAGGGAGCTGACCTTCACGTTCTCACTATAGATCATATCCATCTGGACATTCCCATGGATTATCACCGAACAAGGAAGTGGCATGTGCTTATGTGTGTGTGGAGCTACATCCAATGATGTGTGTTTCTATGTGACTGATTTGTGTGTCACATAGGACAGAAAAGAAAGAGAAGGCTAGCTGCTCGCTTGCCCACATGAGCATCCAGGAGTTTATCTGCTCAGCCAAGCTGAGACAGACAGAAGCTGCGAAAGAGTGGTGGAAGGTGAGTGAGGAGAGCGTGAGCAAGGCAGATGCTGGGGGAGGGAGATATGGCAAAAAGGGCAGAGATACTGAAGTGTGGGAGGGAGATAGACAGGGGGCTCTGCACAGATAGGTATGGTAAACTACAGCTACACTTAGGTGAGAAAACACAGTTGAGAAGAAAAAGGTGAGAGGAGTGGGACACTGAAGGGAGGACGGAATGGTGGTGGGTGGGGCATTGTGATAGGAAGTGGTGGAGTTGGGAAAGATTACGGATATGGGCTGCACGGTGGTGTAGTGGTTAGCCTGGGTTGGATTCTTTTCCCTGTGGACTTCATGGGGTCTCTCTGGGTCCTCTCACCATCCAAAGACATGGATTTTTGACTACTTGGTCAACCTACATTGTTGGTCATTTCTATATATGGGCAGCTGTGGTGCAGTTGGTAGAATGGGTCGTCCAATGATGGAAAAATCAGTAGTTTGAATCCTGCTCCCGACTGTCCACACGTCGAAGTGTCCTTGGGAAAGACACTGGCTGCATGAATGGCTGAATGGGAATCTTTGTAAAGTGCTTTGGGCACCATCAAAATGTGGAAAAGAGCTATATAAGTTCAGACCATTTACCATTTTCCATTCTATATAAGTCATCCCTGCAATGAACTGGTGACACATCCAGAATCTGCCCTGCCTTCCCATTGGTAGCTGGGACATACTCCAGCACCCCCTGCAACCCTCTCAAGGGTTACATGCTTGTACAAGTGAGAAAGGATAGGTAGAGAAAGGATGTTGGAGTCAAGTTAATAGGTAAATATGTGGTTGACAAGATGAAGAAATAGTAGAAGATGATTAACTTAACATCATCACTTGTACTTTAACCCATAAGACCCAAACAGCTAAAATGTTTAGTAACTTCTGATCCACTAATCCTATCAATGCATGTAAATAGTTTCTGTAAAATGCAGTTTATCATCTTTTCATGGTCATGAGATATGACGCATCGGGACTTTCAGAGGCTTCGTAGTGAACTCGGAAACACCATCATCTTCTATATTGTTGATTCACCACTAAAATTGATGGAATTTGATAAATGACAGTAGAAGAAAGACTTGATTTATGTTCAGATATTGATATTTTTGCTGAAAGTCACTTTTTCTTTAGTTTTTTCAGTTTCTGATCTAATCACCCTCAACTTTAATCTGAGCTTTTATGGACATCTACATGATCAGTGAATTAAAGCAATACCTACCGATTTGGTAAGTCCCACAGCACTTAGTAAAGATTTGAACATAAACTCCCTCCCATAAACTCCCTCCAAAGTCTCACCTGCTTCCCCCTGCCTGAGCTCTGACACTCCCCTCCTCCTCTTTATTTTATTTTATTTAACCTTCATTTAACCAAGTAAGTCAGTTGAGAACTGATTCTCATTTACAAAGACGACCTGGCCCGGCCTGGCTCTCATGGTGTCTGTGGAGTCAAGTGTACCCAATTTTGTGGGGGTCTTAACCTGGACTTCATCACCATCCTTCATTTACAGTGTTATGAGATGTGTCTGTGTTGTGGGTTCAGTGTGTGTGTGTGCTGTGTGCTGGTAGACGTGTGAATCCGTGCATGTGCCCAATGTGTGTGTGACCGTAAATGACGGCGGTGTGAGTGTGTGTGTGTGTGTGTTGATGAATGGAGACGGCGACCGGAGTGAAGGATAGTTTAGGTTAGTGAAATAAGTACAGTTATTTAGGGTGTATGCTGCCAAAAATAAAGCCCCTCTTCAGTCCAAACCCAGCCTGGTTCTTGTCCTCTGACCAATGTAAAGTTTAGGCAAGTTTTATTTGGAATGAATTAAATGATTGGTCAGACTTTTACCAGAAATATATGACAATTAAACATTTTTAGTTTCAAAACCTGATGGATTTCTTTTACATTTTTGTTTGCTACATGCTTATTATTATTAGGAGCATTTATAATTACAAAAGAAAAGTGTAAAAATGCCAGATTGTACAGTATAGCTTTAAATATAGAAAAATACATCATTTTCACCAGTGGTTCTTAAACTTTTTACAGTAGAGTACCCCCTAAAATAGACTTTTTTAGCCAAGTACCCCCCAACTCTCACTTCAGTATTTTTTATTTTTTTTTAACTTAGGCAAATTTGTTCCTGTGCCATAGGTGTCTGTTTATATTTACAAAACTTTGTAAACAAACAACATATTTAACTGTAATATATTCAAAATAACACATTTTTAAAGTACATTTTGTGTGCAAAATATAAACTGTAAGTCTCTTTCATTGATGAGAAAAATAAAAACATTGGTGATTAATTAATAAATAAACCTTTCATTCACTAATAATAAAACTATTATATGAATGTATTTATTGTGTTTTATATTCAGTATTAATTCTCAATATTTATTTTATATTTGGTACATAATGACATGTTTAATGTGTTTTTTAGTAAAATTTCAAGTATCCCCTGAGCTTCTTCCAAGTACCCCTGGGGGTACATATACCCTACTTTGGGAATTCCTGATCTTAACTGAAAATATACAAAATACAGATGATAATGATAATAAATGGTGATAAATCACTCAGAAAGGTTAAATACAGAGAAAAACTCATTCGGAGGGTGCCATAAAATTAGCACCGGGCCTTACTCGACTGGTGGTTTAGCACATTTTGAGTCACTATATTTCAATAAATGGAGTACCTAACTTATCTTAACCTAATTGAGCCAATAAACATGAAAATCACTTAAGATTGCTGCATTCTGACTGTTTTTGGTGAAAATATGACAGATATGAATATTTTTAGCATACCATTGTATAAGAGGCCTACTGGAATATGATTATATTATTTGATACCACAAAAACCTTAAATTACATATGTAATAATCTTTTTAAACATGCTCAACCAAATGGTTGATTTGTTGCTTTATGTTAAGAGTATAAAAATTAAGATGAAATGAAATAATGGATTATTTGTTATGAAATCAAAACCTCTGTTCATTTATTGCTGCAATATATTAAACATTTAATGGTAGTGCATTATGAATTTGTTGAAAGAATTATCTTAGTAAGTAATTTTTGACACTTTCTGAGTTAATATTAGTAAGTATGGTAAAGAAACAAGCTAGAAATGACTCACTCAAGGGATTAAGAAATGCAAACAAAACATTTTCATCAGGATTTTTAGGTGGGGTAGTGAAAAGGTTATGGGTTAACTTAACTAATCTTGACTGAGATTCAGCTTCTGCTGCATGTGGTGATCCCCTTTCAGACCAGTGCCATAGCACCCCCGTTCCCTGGGTACCAAGAAAGTTACAACAATGCGAACCTTAATCTCCAGCCTCTAATTTACCTGACTTCTTAACAAATTCTAACTCACACTCTGTCTTAAAATTAAACAAATCGTACCATTATCTGATCAGCAGAAGAATTCTCCGGAGTGCAACCAGAGAAGCAGCGTTCATTGTGAAGCTATTAAAACTCAGACAGCAGCACTCCACATCCAGTCAGAGTGGCGCTCTTGTGTGAAGAGGTGGAGAAGAAATGGGACAGGTAGAGGTCCAGGTGAAGGAAAGTGAAAACGGGGAGGTGTGGATTAAAAGGGTCAAGCTAAATAAGGTTGAGGCTTAAGGGAGGATGGAGCAAAAGCATGAAAGGCGTGAATCTGCAAAAATACTGGGCTCAGTTAAGTCAGCATGGCATCAGTCTCTCATAGTCCTGTTTCCTTTATGAATCGCCCACTAATTATTCAATGAAAAGTTCTCTGTAGTGTCAGAGTTGCATCTCCTGGCCCTTGGTTCTTGTTACTTCCAAAAACTTGCGTGCCCACACTCAAAACAGGAAGGTTCGACATCATGGTGAGTTTGCCAAGCCCATGACTCACACACACACGTACACACACACACGGTCTGGGGTGTGAGACGTAACTGCGGGTGGTTTTTCCAATCAATAGCCTACGCTGAATGACGAGGTGAAGGCTGCGGCGTAAAGGATGTTCACGGACAAGCATGAGCAATGACTGAGTTCACCCCATGGCCTCAATGTGTGTGTTTGTGTGGTGATGCTGAACTTTGGACACTACACTCATCTTTTAACA
The DNA here is from genome assembly GCA_029814645.1 of Fowleria isostigma. Lineage (NCBI taxonomy): Eukaryota > Metazoa > Chordata > Actinopteri > Kurtiformes > Apogonidae > Fowleria > Fowleria isostigma. The sequence goes on along the minus strand of JAPTGZ010336745.1, from coordinate 2,814 downwards.
GAACTTCATCTAACTGACTGTTTGATGAAGCACACCCACCATCACCATTACCAGGGCCGTTTCTTGCAATAGGCAAATGTTTAAGGCCCCCACGCCACCAGGGGGCCCCAAAACTGCATGTTCATTCTCATCTGAGGAAAATTTAAATGTCCTGTCTTTATCTGTGGCTATCTCATGCGTTTATTTCCTCCCTTATACACTTAATAAATAAATGTAGGACATAGATAAACTGCAATGATAAGCTGTGGCATTAGGTCATATGTGTTGGACCACACTGCAGTGGTGGTCCTTCCTACAGGTGATATAGACAGTTGCCTAGGGCGCCACCCAGTGAAGGGCGCCAAACATGCAGCAAAGGTCACAAGGATTGTACTGTAAATACAGGTGTGAAGTGTGATCAAGCAAAGTAAAACATAAAGTACAAATCTTTACTTAGGGTGAATTTGCACCTCATTTTTTTGATTTATTTTGTGTATTATATTTTGATTATTTAACATGGCATATGGATCACATTTTGTATTATATAATTTATACAGTCAGTTTTCTAATTTTATGTTCAGATTGTTGAGTATGCACTTTTTTTCTCAGCTTCTGCTGTATTTTTTTTTTATGTAGCTGTTGCACTTCTTTACTGTAAAAAAAAAAAGTGAAAAAGTTAATTTATTGTTTTGTTTTCTAAATTATAGAAGAAGTTGATTTTATTTTGTTTGGAAGAAATTTGCACATATTGTTTCAATGTTTATTATCTTTGTTTAAATTAATGTGTAGTTCTTCAGACATGAGGTATTTCTGTTAATGTTTTTTGGGGGGAGGAGGTGGGTGCCACCGGTAAAGTTTGCCTAAAGCACCAAATGGTCTAGAACCGCCACTGCTGCACCGTCACAGAGTTAGTGATGTAGCAAACCGCCGACAGGTATGATGGGAATGATTGACAGCTACCCACCTACCATTCCTTTTAGCGAGAGTATTAAACAATTTAAAAACACCGTAATGTCATCAAAAAAAAGTTATCTCAGTGGTTGTTGTATTTTCTTTCATGCATAGAGGTCATTACAGTGGACATTTATTTAAAGGTGTTCTCTTGTATATTCATGGGTTTTGTTGTTTTAGTTTCATATCAGCCAACACGGTGGATGAATGAACCTGATCGGCACTAACATGTTTGAGCATAAAACATATTGTTGTTAGGCTGTAATTAACAAGGCTCTTTTTTTTTTTTTTGCATATTATCATAAAATGAGGAAAAACTAGTATTAGAGTATGTTAAAATGGGAGAAAACATCAGATTAGCAGCATTAAACCGTAAAGACCCAGCGCTACTTTTGTGTATTTAGCATTTTTGGGTGTAAATCATGTGTTTTTCTACATTTAATTCACAGATCATGTAGATGTCCATGAAAACTCAGAGTTTATTATATCAAAACAGAGAAAAATTACAAAAAAGTTACTTTTTTGGCAAAGATATTGCTAACTGAATGTCAAAACAACGGTGTCCATCCACTGTCATTGATCCAACTTCATGGGTTTTACTGGTGAATCAATGTTGTAGAAGATGGCAGTGTTTTCATGGTAACTATGGAGCCTCTGAACATCCAAATGGGCCGTATCTGATGACCATGAAATAATGACAAACTGGATTTTACACCAATTATTGACGTATATTGATAGGATGAATGGATCAACAGAGATCAGTAGATGTTTGTGTCATCAGTGGCTTTTTGGGTCTTTATGGGTTAAAAGTGTTTTTAATTCATAGTTTTCACACATTATATCAATCATTATATGTTTCTTCACTTATAAAATGAAACGCTTGGTGTTCCCCGTGAAAGATAGGTTCATAAAAAAAATTAATTACAGTTTTTTCATAAGAATAAAAATGCTCAGAAAAAACATCAAGGTTTTTATAATTCTTGCATGAAAGGGTGAAAGTAAACATTTTTATAAACGCTCTGAATCTGTTTTATTTATTGACATATAGAGGATTGTTGTTGTCCTTGTATTACAGTTTTTATCAGTTTAACTTGCCTGAGTGGCTCAATTTAAGATGTTTTATTTTAACTGTGGCCTGTTTTGCTTATGAAGTGGAATAGATTGTGGCATCTTAGTCGACCATCTAAAAACAGGGGTATTGCGACCACCAGTCGTAACTGTATATGTGTAGTCTTTTTATGGGGCGGCTGTGGTGCAGTAGGTAGAGCGGGTCGTCCAATGATCAAAGCATTGATCGAATCCCACCTCCAACTGTCCACATGACACTGAACCCTAAGTTGCTCCCAGTGAGGCCCGGTAGCGTCTTGCATGGCAGCAGCCGCCCACTGAGTATGAGTGTGTGTGTGAATGGGTGAATGTGAGGCTTGTATTGTAAAGCGCTTTGGTTAAAAGCACTATGTAAGTACAGACCATTTACCGTTTAGTGTGTGTTGTGTGTTCTACCTGTGTCTGTTAGTGTATGTGAGCATTGGCAGTGTGAGTGGGTGTGTATGTGGGTGTGTGCGTCTCTGAGTGCAGGTGACGTTACCCTATTGGTCAAGCTGAAGGGTCAGATGAGAAACAGATTGGACAGGAGGACCATGCCCTCTATTTAACCCTTGAGTTCCCCCTCAGAAAAGTTCCACCCATGACCCTTCAAGTGGACATTTCTGTCCATTTTGTAAAAAGTGTAAAAGTGTCCAGTAATAGGTCACAGGGGGGAGATTTTTGGTGAGCAGGGGTAATTTGGGGTTAAATTTGAGGATCACAGCTTTCAGCATGAAAATCCATGATTTGACCTGTAATGCATTTTTATCCCATCTATGACCCTTCAAGTGGACAAAA
>JAPTGZ010336733.1:0-12069 GCA_029814645.1 Fowleria isostigma | reverse complement strand
ATTTTGAATCGATACCAGTATCGTCTCATGAAATATCGCGATATTTGACAGAATCGATTTTTTCTTACACCCCTATTATATACAGTCAGAGCATGACAGAGTCAAAAACTGGTACATTAATAATTGGAACTGCCAACATTAGAAATGTTTTAGTCCTGTCTCTTGTATTTTTTAATATGTCTAAGTGCCAAGTGTATTTTAATATTTTGTACTTACAATTTGTTATTAATTGTAAATTTTGTGTTGCAAAACATGTCTTGTACTCCTCTGTGTTTTGGTATTTTTGATATATTTATCAATTTTAATTGTATGTTTATATCCTTGTGGTACTTTTTACGATGACAATTCAACATTTGTCCAGTTACTGCAGATGAAAAATAGCCATTAAGCTAACAATGGTGCATTTACAGCAATGTGAATTAATGTACAATGTCCCTGTTAAAAAAAAATAAATAAAAAATAATAAATATCTTTAAGATTTAGAGGTAGCACATTTAAAATCATAGTCAAGGATTAAAAACACAATAACAAATGTTGACAGAAATTAAGTAAGAACCACTGAACCATTTCTGAGGCAGTTTGGAACAAAGATAAAAATTCAAACCAAACTACCACCTGAATTTAACATGTCCCAGTACTGTTGTTAGACAGTGTATGTGTACTCACTGAGGTGTGGACATCCAGGTTCTGGACTTGGGTTTCAAATTTATCCATAACAGCTGAAACCTTCTGCAGGTCCATGGAACCCAGAGCTTTGTCCAGGGCCTTTGTCACCTGGCCCATGTTTTTGGTCACCTGAGGAGAACACAGAGCAGTAATTAGTAGGTTTATCAGAGGTAGGCCTGTGTCTGTGAGCTCAACGGGTACTTACTCCCTTCATGGTGACGGCGGTCTGAACTTTAGAGGCCACCGCGTCGACTCGAGATGCCATGCGCAGCCAGTTAATGCCTTCATTTTTTTTCCGGATGGCATTCTCTGCGTATACTCGGGCACAGTCCACATTTTTCTGCTGCAGAGCCTGATGATGAAGAACAGAAACAAACAAGAGGTGATGAGCGTTATATCCTGATCTGGCATCATTAAATCTGTCACTTTTTCTGTGAAGGGACAGTATTTTTCTTAGTTTCATTCAGTCAATCAATCATTTATTTACTTTGAGCAGAAAAAAAAAAAAACATTTATGTGTACAAGAACTAAAATAATAGCACATATGCAGTAATTAATGACCAGGACATAGAGCAATGTCCATGTACATTAGCTATAACAAAATAAGTTCAAAATATACAGCTCAAAAAGGAGTGGGAAGAAGAAAACTTATTAAACCCACCCCCTTCTCACATTAATATAACATACATTATTTTTGCTTCCTTGATGATAAAGTTATATCATTTTAGAGTCCTAGTAAAAAAGTAACAGACAGAAACTGATTAGAAACCAAGAAACCAGTTTAATCCACATGTATTTTTAGTTCCCTAGGGTTAGTGTTAGTTCTGTTGTCATGGTATTGAGGCAACATTGAATAATAATAATGATAATAATAATACATAAGACTTATATAGTGCTTTTTTTGGACACTCAAAGACACTTAAGTAGACCAGGGAGTGTCAAACATACAGCCTGTGGACCAAACTGGCCTACCAAAAAGTCCAATCAGGTCCAATGCATGAATTTATGAAATACAAAAATTACACTGAAGATACTAAGAATCATTTTAGTTTAGGTTCAACATTCAGACCAATCTCAAGAGTCAGATCAGTATGTATCACTATGTTATAAAATCCAATCCATGCCTCTGTGTGTACATGTGTGTCTGCTTTGTAACTGATAAACCAGACAGAACTAGCCTTTACCTTTGGAGTGTTTATGTATTTTGGGTCATGGATCAGACTGGTGAAAACCACTTATTGATACGACCGAGACTTTTTGAGTTATTACTCGTTTTTTTTTTTTGCACAATGCAATACATCAAACCCCATAAACATACATGAGGACCAGAATGTTAACACCTGATTGGCTGAAATCGTTGGGTTTTATGGGTTTTATGTTAGAACATCTACAAACAACTCTTTATAACTCTCACATTGCTGCGATTTCAGCAACAATTTAAACAACAAAATGTTGAAAAAAGTCTTTTCTTTCAAAGAGTGTTACTTTTTACTCTTAAAATGTTTCGTTTTCCACTATGGACCTCTAAGCGCAGAGTGACAATTTTTTCTCGCATTCACTCCAATCTTAAATTTCTGTCACTAACATGTTTGACTAACTCCATGTTCCCACAGTCGCTGCTTATTCAGTTCTCACTTTTTTTCCACACTTTTACATTGATATGTCCAGAAGACTCTCCACAAGCCTCACCTTCAAGAATTTTGGAGGTAGGATGTACGGTTATGGATTGATATCAGTTTGATTGACAGGTGGTTTCTCAGTGAATTTCACAGACACCCACGTTTCCTTCATAAGGAGCCATGTTACAAAATCTACAAACTAATCTGTAGAACTCTCACATTTTTGGGATTTGAGCAACAAATTATATATCCAATTATATATCAAATTATTGGAAAAAGTAGTTTGTTTCATAGACTTTTCACATTTTAATCTTCCAACGTTTCATTTTCCATCTACAGTCCTCTAAGTGTACACATCAATATTTTATTTAATGTGTTTCAACAGTAAACAAAATCATTACCTATTTCTACTTTTTATAATTTAGCAGCCCCAAGTCACGGTGCCACTCATTTTTTTTCCCACTTGCTGCCATCACTACTATTACATAATCAGTGTGTCGTGACTATTTGACTGAATCAGTTATTTTACATATTACTCGTCTAATTATTTCCATTCACCTGTATAAACCGTTGGGTAAAACTAGCAGAAATAACATATTTTATCACCATTTCCACTTTGGTTACGAGTGGTTGACTGACATTCTATTCACTCCATTTAACTCCATTCTGACTCCACTCATGTATCATTCTCAGTGTATCTGCAGGTTTGAAGCAACTGAATTTAGGACTTTTTAAGGCATATTTGGTCAAAAATGCTGGAGTTGCATAAGTGGTGTCCATCAGATAACAGACAGCAGCAGGTTAGGAAAGTATTTTATAAAATGGTTCTTAAAAAATGTTGAAAATCAGTCTGTAACCTTATTTTGGATAATCAGAACCAGTTAATATGATTAATACATAAGGCGACTGTCTGATGTCTACTTTAAATGACATTTAAAGCATCTACTTTTAAGATGTAATCGAATATGAGACATTTCATGTCACAAACCTGCTGTTTACCTTCATGCTGAATATTCTTGTCATTTGTGTCATTGTGTTTTAAGCATTTTTATGTTGATGCTACAAAAATAAATCCTTCTATGCTGTAGCTCTGCTCATCTCAAATGCATGTGAGCTTTTCAATGGGATATGAGATGTAAACACTGCTATGACTCAACAGGGAAGTATGTGTCGCCTGTCAGATGACAAGGGCTGGGCTTCGGTGTTCCATAAGATCAACCATAATAATAATATTAACTTCTAAAACAAAAATGCATTTAAAAACAACACAGAACTTCCAAATGCCAATGTTCTTATGTACACTTTCAGATACACAATATCCAGTACTGTTTGTCCAAAGTTAAGGTTGTACTGCCCCCTGCTGGTCACTCTGGTATAATAGCCACAATATGGACGTAAGTATTGAGACACGTTGAATCCAGGTGTTTCTTTGATGACAGGGGTCTGGGATACAAAACAGTAATGACAAACTGTCATTATAATTTTATATTGTGATAAATATAACTGCATTACATTGGTTAGTTCTGTCTCAGAGATTATTTTTTTCTTGAGGTTTCTAAACTATATAGACAAAAATATTGGGACACATCATGTCTCCAGCTGCAGGATGTCCTGTTCATGATTTTTCAAATTAAAAAAAAATCAATATTTCCTTAAAAATTGATGGGCGATTTCTCTTCCTTAGTGAAATGTGAAGAAAGTAGATGGTTAGTTGTTGTAGAAAATTATTATTTACAGTCAGTGCAGGAAAAATATTTTAGAAATTAACAGATAGAACATTTAAAATCCTAGTCACGGATACAAAACCAAAACAAAAATAATGTAAAAAAAAAAACTAAGTAAAAACCATCTCTAAGGCATTTTGGAAGCAACGATAAAAACAATTTAAACCAAACTAACCAACAAAATGATATTGGTTCCAATATAAAACTATATTATGACATTAGTCATTATTGTTTTGTATCCTAGACCCCTATTAGAAAAGAAACACCTAAATTCAATGTGTCCACATACTTTTGTCCATTTATGTATGTACAGTCGTGGTCTTTAATATTTAATTGAGGAAAGAGTAAGAGGCTCAGATGTCAAGAGCTGCACCCAAACACTGACAGAACAAAAAACTCCACTATCTATTGAAGGGCAGATCAGGACTAATAACGGCAGGGAGACGTCACTGCAGAACTGGATGTGTCACATTGTTTGATGGTTCTAAACATAAACGTCCAAGAGTTCAGCTGGTTAGACTACTTTAGATATGACAAAGAGGCACCCACTGCTGCCCATTCAACACTTCTGAGCTCGCATTTTAAAAAATCCAAATGCAACTTCCTGTTATTTTTATGCCTGGATCCATGGTGAAAAAAAACGTAATATATAGGAACCATGTTTTGTATAAAAAACATGAAGTCTTTATGCCACTTGGAAGCCATTTATCTAATTGCAGATGGCTCCAACATCTGTATACCTTTGTTTTTTTAAGTATTAACCTATTTGTTAATTATCCTTCCTCCCCTTTATTTATTCTATTTATGTGTATGTGAACTTACTCACCCCACGATTTGAATCCCAATTTTGGGTCCATGATACCGATTCAAATAATTTTTTTCCCTTCCAGACTGCTGTTCCAACGCGTGGCTACATCGATGATTAGCTTGTGCAACATCCATGTTCTGTGCATTACCTGTTACAACAGCTATCTCGTGATTAGTCTATTAAAGCTCCCATTGTGCTTCAGCAGACTTCAGAATCTCTGCGATGTGTTCTCCAGTATGTGTTTCGAAGAGAGAACAAGTTTCTAAAGCAAAACTATCCATGCGTGACGGACCTATCATACCCACAATGCTTTGTGGAAGTATCTTCACACGTCGGGATGCGGGAGGTGAAGGGCGGAGTCCATGACGCTTGCTAGTCGGTGTGGGCTCTGCTGAGCGCGACATACTTGTCGATTTGGATGCATCTCTTACCCATAATGCTTTGCGGAAGCATCTTCATGTGTCAGGATGCGTTCCATAGAAATAAATAGGGACTGTGTGGTGCAGAGTCCGCGATGCTTGCTAGTGGATCACAGACTGTGGCGTCAAAACAAGCAGCAGTAATAACAGATAGGGCCTCCTATTGTTGAAGTAGCGCATCGACTCCCCTTTGTTGATGTATGGATTTTAATCCCTCTTATTTGTATCAATTTTTAACCAATTAAGGTTACATCTTTAGTTTTTATATATTTTTGTATGTATGTTTATTATTTTTGCCTGTATATAAACCTAATGAGGGTCCAGGACTTTGGGGTGGGTGGAGGGATAGTTGAAAAGGAACTTAATATAACAGTTTTATATTCAAGTTGTATGATACTTGTTATATATTTGAAAATAAAAAGACCTTGATGAAATAAAAAAATAATACATGCAGTCTTGATACCTTCAGTTCAGTTTCCTCACCTTCTTGACTTTGTTTCGTTCCTTTTCAGACTCCTTCTCTGCCTTTTTGGCCAGTCGCTCCAGTTGCTTGGAGGTAAACTGTGAACCACAGAGACAGAGCAACAATAAATGAATGAAGAGTCCACAACAACAAATCAAGTCAAGCTGAAATGCAACTGTTTTTCAAGATACATACCCTTAACTGGAAGAGTGTATCTGTGGAGACATGAGAGACACAATTAGGTCTAAAAATATCAGTAGTTTTAACTCTTCTTTTAGTTTAATGCAATCTTAGTTTTACTTTGACAACTAATACGATTTACTTAACTTGGTTTTATTTTAGTTTTTTAAGATATGAGGAAAACCTTGACTCATAGAAGCTGAAAAGGACTGAAATGAAATATACTTATGAACAGTCTGTAAAGTTTAAGTTGACCCCAGAAAGTCACATTAATGCAGCTTCAAAAATTCATACTTTCAACCAAATTTTTGTAACTTATCTGTTTATTGTTTTTTCCCCAAAGTGTTTCACCATTCAAAACAGTTTGGTTTTTTTTTGCAGAATATTGAGTCATACTTCACCAAATTCACTTCCATATTTTATCAGGTACTGAAAGAACCCAAAGTTGTCATTAGTACTGACATTTCCCAAAAACCAGGGGAATATTTTTTCCTTAAGTTTGCATAAGGCTTAGTTTTTGTGATGGCTTTTTTGCTGCTGTTATATGACTATAGAGTTATGCCTAATTTTGGGCCTATATTACAAATAGTTCAAAGAAACAAAATCAACATGCATTATAAACTTTGCAAATAGAATAGTAGCATACAATGCATTTTGGTAAAATTACTTAAATCAAAAATTACTATTTTCACTTAATACCATACTATCATGAAAAAAACAAAAACACTGACATCTTGTCAGAAAAGCTGCAGTGAAATCACCCACTTCAGGCCACAAAAATCCAATAAAAAGTCAACAAAATTCTGGTGGGACTGATTCAACTGAATCTAATTTTTTGTATTATGTCACCATTGTGTCATGTTGGCGATGTAAATTTTGGATTTTGAAAATATGAATCAGCATTAATACAGCAAACAGCAAACTGATTAATTAATAAAGGAGTAATTGACAGAAAATAATCATTAGTTGCAGCCATACATGATATGATTTACTAAATGTTTGTTAAAAGGTCTCCTTCTATGTAATTTCCTCGCATACACCCAGAATCATTAACTGTGGGGAATAAAACAAAATGAATATTGTTTTTAACTGCAACTATTTCATGTTAAATTATACTGCAGTTTTAAGTTTTCATGTGTTTTGTCAATTTTGCTGTTATTTCGGTTCATTCTTCATTATACTTTTTCACTGTTAGATTTAATTATAGCCCTACCCTGACGAAGAGTATGAACAATGGTCTTGATACTACATATCTCTAATCTACTTCTTAATGTTGTCAAAAACAACGGATAAGACACACAAAGTAAGAAACTGACAGGTTACTAACAGTATACCACCATTTTACTTTCAGTATGTGGTAAAAAAAAAAAAAAGTAAAAACGTTAAATGTGGCATATTATGGGGATAGTTTGACTAAAATTAGGCTCAAAACTAAGATAAAATCATTTCATTTTTCACCTGAAGTTAATACACAAACTTATTTACAGAAAATAGGGAGGAGACAATGTGAGAAGTATTAACACAGTGGAACATTCCAAACACAACAGTCATTTGCTACGAAAACTAGGGAGCGCTACAACCAACAAGGCGTTAAACCAAACCTAAAAAACACTTTATTGATTAATGACAAACTAAAATCTCGACAGAAAACACATTGGAGCTGTAAATTTAACCTACACGTAACTGAAGTAAAAACAAGTGGGCATAATGTTAGCTAACTACCCACCCAAGCTAACAGGCTAACGTCGGCTATCTATCATTATATGGGTGGATTCACTGAAAACAGAACACAAATGCACCGTGACAGACATTATAAACAATACGCCAGGACTTACCGTCCATCTCCTGACGAGTATGAACCCAGCGGAAAGAAGTAAATCTGACTTTAACCTCTCTGATGAGCTCGTTTTTATTTTGTTTTGATCTCACCGTCTGACAAACACTTTTCCGGGTTCAGGAGAAGTCACGTGATCAATGCATATTTTCTTCTTCTTCGTTTAGTTCTTGGGGTGTGATACCGCCCCTAGTGGCGAATATAATCACACCACCGGTTTATTTCTAGACTATCCCTGGGGGCGACAAACGTACAGCCCATGGTTCCAAAACACATCCAGACAAAAGGCCCGCAGGTTGAATTTATGAAATAAAAAAATGACACTGAAGATATTAACAATAAAGAATGTTAAAATTATTTTAGTTCAAGTTCCTCATACAAACCAATAAAATCTAAAGTGGATCACACCAGTAAAATACTATCATAACCACCTGGAAATAATGAGATCTCCTATTTTTTTTTCCTCTGTTTTAATGCAAAAAAAGTAAAAACACATAGAAATGTTTATTTTGACAAAGTATCCTTTCACAAAAAAAGAATAACCTAAACAAAAATGAACAACCTTAAATGTCTTACGAGAAGTAAATACAATTTTAACATCTATGTTGTATTGCACATGTGTAAATGATATAATATTGTTCAAATTGCACTTTAAAGGGGTAGACCAAATTACTAATTTTTACAGCTGTTATTTTCAATTCTTATTTACTACTATATGCACACTTTTTTATTATTATTATTCTGTTTTTACTTTTCCAGTTATTTTAATTTCAAATTTTTTTGATTCTTAAGTTGCCTACCAGTTCAGAAACTGTGTAGGAATACTGAGATGGGAGAGAGTCTGGGTGTCTTTAACCTCCTGCGACCCAGGAAAGCTAAAACTTTAGAATTTTCTTCCACATTAAATTATTGGAATCTTGATTGGAAAATGTGTAGAACAACAGTTTTTTCAGATTTTTTTTTTTTTTTTTAATTATGGAATGTCCTTTGCAGTGGATAGTATTTTTTGTTTTTGCTCTTTTCTTAGAGTAAAGCTGTGATGCTCGTGTCCCCTATATAGGACAAAAATGTATTCTCAGCAGGTTAAAACATTTGTAATCAAAGGAACACAAGAAATAAAAATTATTTGAACTTCCTGAACATATTGTACAGCTGCATGTATTATATGCCACTTCACCACCTTCAGTTCTGAATTTAATACACTGACTGCTGACTCCACGGACCTACTCATTAAATCTGTAATTACTATGAACAGGATGACGAGGAGGGAAAGTTACTGGCTCACCAGTTCCCACCAAATCCCTCTGATTAGAACAGCCTCAGGTGTGATAGGTATTATAGATCCAAGAAAGATTCATGACAAGTCAGAGGCTTTTATGCTTCTTTATACATATCCAATCAAATTCTGATACAGCTTCGTTCATTTGTTAAGAATCTATAATTATGTTTTAGAAGGGAATTCCATAGAGTCATTATTATAGAACCAATAAGCTTGATGTAAGACACCATCTATGAACAAATGTTTTATCTGTTTTTTAAAATATCCTACATATCCTCTTATTTTATTTATATACATAAATTTGTTTTCTTAATTTTGCTTTTAATTCAGGTAAGAAAAATCGTACAAGTAGTTGAGACCAAAATAAGAGAAAAATGTCACAGCACAGCACAGGAAGGAAAACAGAAACACATAATGCAATCTAATCTACGAGGGGTTTCTAGGATTAAATGATTAAATCTGAGGCTGAAAAATTGAATTCAATTCAAATGAAGAGGACACCTTTGATTCAGAATCAATAAAAACAACAATCATTATTGTTCATTTTGTTGCTTAGTTTCTCCATTTATTTATAATTTAGTAAATTTTCATACTCACTTTTGTTCATTTTTAGTTTAGTTTAGTTTTATTTCGAGCGCATGCATTCCATGTACAGTGGCAATTTCATATACATGTACAATAATCAATACTGTTCATATACATCTCATATATGCATATTGATAATTTAATTTATTATTGTAGCTGTTTGTGCTCATAAATTACTTATTTTGTTGATTTATATTTCATATTTGTTAAATTTTTATTACTTTGGCTTTTTTAAAATTAATTTTGATGCAAATTTGATCTTTTTTTACTTATTTTTCCCATAATATTATTTGTTATGTAGGTTTATTATTCATTTTTGTTCATTTTTTAAAATCATATATATATATATAGTATATATAAACCCAGTGTGTCCATCCACTGTCATTTATCAAATTCCATGGGTGTTACTGGTGAATCAATGTTGTAGGAGATGAGGATGTTTCCACGGTAACTATGGAGCCTCTGAACGTCCAAATGGGTCATATCTGATGACCATGAAAAGACCATGAAAAGATGACAAACTGTACTTTACTCCATTTATTTACATGGATTGATAGGATTAGTGGATCAACAGGTATTAAACAGTTTAGATCAGTTGAGGCTTTGGATGTTTGGACGTTTATGGGTTAAATTCAAAGCTAATCACGTGAACAGTAATGTGGTTCCTTGGAATTGAGTTTTTAATGGCGCCTTCCTGACCTGCCCTTAAAATCCTGGACATGTTACTACTGCCAGACAGGATTAGAGCCTGTCACTGATACAGAAGGAGAGGCCGAGGCAGGACAGAGCCACCAGCACCGATCAGCAACATGCACTGAAGCAGATAATGACTAGAAGACGCAGGTGTCCCACGGTTTATATTTATGGACATTTATGGACTATTCAACAGCTGAATGAAGGCTAATGGGGGCTGGAGCCAGTCAGAAACAAGACACAGGTAAGACTGGACCAACGCAGAATGAATTTAATACAACTATTTCAGGGGTAGATCAGTTTAAAATGATATGAAGCTAAAGTATGACAATTTTTTTAAATCATCATCAGAACATGCCTCCTGATGTGACTGATGTCTGGAATTAAAGGATAGTAACTGTAAGAGGAAGATCCAGACATCCACTGACAACTGAAACTGTCTACTGATTTAAACTGTTTACTAACTGTTGATCCATTGATCCTATCAATACATGTAAATAATTGGTGTAAAATACAGTTTGTCATCTTTCCATGGTCATCAGATATGACCCATTTGGATGTTCAGAGGCTCCATAGTTACTGTGGAAACACTGTCATCTTCTACAACATTGATTCACCAGTAAAACCCATGGAGTTGGATCAATAACTGTGGATGGGAAAACTGCCATAAAGCACAAAAAAAAAAAAAAAAAAAGAATAAAAAATCTATGAAAAAACAAATAATGTTGAAAAAATAAATTAAAAATGAATAAATAAGTATCAAAATAAATCAAAACAGCCAAAGTAATGAATAAAGTGAAGAAAAAATTAATAATAAATCAACTAAATAATAATGTGAACAAAATGAGCCACAAACTGAAGTAATTTGAAATGTTTTTTTTTTTAAAGGGCAACAAAACAAACAAAAACAAATAAAATTATTAATAAAATTAACAAAAATGAATAAGAATATTTACAAAAAACATGGAGAAAATAAGCAATAAAATTAATTAAAACATTGATTCACCAGTAAAACCCATGGAGTTTGACCATCAACAGTGGATGGAAACATTTGTTTTATGTTCAGTTAATGATATATTTTACCAAAAAAGTCACTTTTTCTTCAGTTTTCTCTGTTTTTGATATAATAATCCTCAAATTTACTCTGAGTTTTTATGAGCATCTACATGATTAGTAAATTAAATACAGGAAAATACCTGATTTTCACTTAAAAATGCAAAATATGGAGGATAAAATTATAATAAATGGTGATAAATAAATAGAGAGGGGAAAAAATCATTTGGGAACTGGCACAAAAGCAATACTGGGTGATTATGAGATATTTTAACCCTTTAACTGCTTACTCAACCATATGGTTTAGTACATTTTGAGTCTTTATATTTCAATAAGTGGAGTCCCTAACTTATACGAACTTAAAAAAATGAAAATCACTAAGGATATTTTGATTGTTTTTGGTGAAAATGTAAAAGATATGAATACTATTTGGCATATCATAGTATAAGAGGCCTTCCTGAACATAATTATATTATCTAATACCACACAAAAAAAATAGATATATAATAATTTTTTTAAAACATGCTCAACCAAATGGTTGATTTGTCGCTTTATGATAAAGGTAGAAAAATGAAGCCAATATAAAAAATGGAATATTTGTAATAAAATCAAAACTTCTGTCCATCTATTGCTGCAAATATTAAACATTTAGTGGTAGTACATCATGAATATGTCGAAAAAATTAACTTAGTAAGTAATTTTTGACACTTTCTAAATTAGTATTAGTAATTATGGTTTGAAAAAAT